>NW_024121188.1:5719622-5976099 GCF_016745375.1 Pimephales promelas
GAACACTGTCGTTTTTTTTTTTCGGGTCGAAATTTGAGTTTCCATATCTCAGCTCTGGAAGGGTCTAGAGCCTCCATTTTGCGCTCAGGTCAAAGTCTCGCGGCCCTCTATCATAATCCAGAGTTTTGAGAAGATTGGAGAAACTTGATTTTTCGCCCGAAAAACGAAAAAAAACGTAAGGGGTAACACTGTCGTTTTTTTTTTCGGGTCGAAATTTTGAGTTTCCATATCTCAGCTCTGGAAGGGTCTAGAGCCTCCATTTTTGCGCTCAGGTCAAAGTCTCGCGGCCCTCTATCATAATCCAGAGTTTTGAGAAGATTGGAGAAACTTGATTTTTCGCCGAAAACGAAAAAAAACGTAAGGGTAACACTGTCGTTTTTTTTTTCGGGTCGAAATTTTGAGTTTCCATATTCAGCTCTGGAAGGGTCTAGAGCCTCCATTTTGCGCTCAGGTCAAAGTCTCGCGGCCCTCTATCATAATCCAGAGTTTTGAGAAGATTGAGAAACTTGATTTTTCGCCCGAAAAAAAAAAAAACGTAAGGGGTAACACTGTCGTTTTTTTTTTCGGCGGTCGAATTTTGAGTTTCGATATCTCAGCTCTGGAAGGGTCTAGAAGCCTCCATTTTTGCACTCAGGTCAAAGTCTCGCGGCCCTCTATCATAATCCAGAGTTTGAGAAGATGGAGAAACCTTCATTTTTCGCCGAAAAAAAAAAAAAAAAAACGTAAGGGGTAACACTGTCGTTTTTTTTTTTCGGGTCGAAATTTTGAGTTTCGATATCTCAGCTCTGGAAGGGTCTAGAGCCTCCATTTTTGCGCTCAGGTCAAAGTCTCGCGGCCCTCTATCATAATCCAGAGTTTTGAGAAGATTGGAGAAACTTGATTTTTCGCCCGAAAAAAAAAAAAAAACGTAAGGGGTAACACTGTCGTTTTTTTTCGGGGTCGAATTTTGAGTTTCGATATCTCAGCTCGGAAGGGTCTAGAGCCTCCATTTTTGCGCTCAGGTTAAGTCTCATGGCCCTCTATCATAATCCAGAGTTTTGAGAAGATTTGGAGAAACTTGATTTTCGCCCGAAAAAAAAAAAAAACGTAAGGGGTAACACTGTCTTTTTTTTCGGGTCGAAATTTTGAGTTTCGATATCTCAGCTCTGGAAGGGTCTAGAGCCTCCATTTTTGCGCTCAGGTCAAAGTCTCGCGGCCCTCTATCATAATCCAGAGTTTTGAGAAGATTGGAGAAACTTGATTTTTCGCCCGAAAACGAAAAAAAAACGTAAGGGGTAACACTGTCGTTTTTTTTTCGGGTCGAAATTTGAGTTTCGATATCTCAGCTCTGGAAGGGTCTAGAGCCTCCATTTTGCGCTCAGGTCAAAGTCTCGCGGCCCTCTATCATAATCCAGAGTTTTGAGAAGATTGGAGAAACTTGATTTTTCGCCGAAAACGGAAAAAAAAACGTAAGGGTAACACTGTCGTTTTTTTTTCGGGTCGAATTTTGAGTTTCCATATCTCAGCTCTGGAAGGGTCTAGAGCCTCCATTTTTGCGCTCAGGTCAAAGTCTCGCGCCCTCTATCATAATCCAGAGTTTTGAGAAGATTGGAGAAACTTGATTTTTTCGCCCGAAAACGAAAAAAACGTAAGGGTAACACTGTCGTTTTTTTTTCGGGTCGAAATTTGAGTTTCCATATCTCAGCTCTGGAAGGTCTAGAGCCTCCATTTTTGCGCTCAGGTCAAAGTCTCGCGGCCCTCTATCATATCCAGAGTTTGAGAAGATTGGAGAAACTTGATTTTTCGCCCGAAAACGAAAAAAAACGTAAAGGGTAACACTGTCGTTTTTTTTCGGGTCGAATTTTGAGTTTCGATATCTCAGCTCTGGAAGGGTCTAGAGCCTCCATTTTGCGCTCAGGTCAAAGTCTCGCGGCCCTCTATCATAATCCAGAGTTTTGAGAAGATTGGAGAAACTTGATTTTTCGCCCGAAAAAAAAAAAACGTAAGGGGTAACACTGTCGTTTTTTTTCGGGTCGAATTTTGAGTTTCGATATCTCAGCTCTGGAAGGGTCTAGAGCCTCCATTTTTGCGCTCAGGTCAAAGTCTCATGGCCCTCTATCATAATCCAGAGTTTTGAGAAGATTGGAGAAACTTGATTTTCGCCCGAAAAAAAAAAAAAAAACGTAAGGGTAACACTGTCGTTTTTTTTCGGGGTCGAATTTTTGAGTTTCGATATCTCAGCTCTGGAAGGGTCTAGAGCCTCCATTTTTGCGCTCAGGTCAAAGTCTCATGGCCCTCTATCAGAATCCAGAGTTTTGAGAAGATTGGAGAAACTTGATTTTTCGCCCGAAAAAAAAAAAAACGTAAGGGGTAACACTGTCGTTTTTTTTTCGGGTCGAAATTTTGAGTTTCGATATCTCAGCTCTGGAAGGGTCTAGAGCCTCCATTTTTGCACTCAGGTCAAAGTCTCATGGCCCTCTATCATAATCCAGAGTTTTGAGAAGATTGGAGAAACTTGATTTTCGCGAAAACGAAAAAAAAAACGTAAGGGGTAACACTGTCGTTTTTTTTTCGGGTCGAATTTTGAGTTTCGATATCTCAGCTCTGGAAGGGTCTAGAGCCTCCATTTTTGCACTCAGGTCAAAGTCTCATGGCCCTCTATCAGAATCCAGAGTTTTGAGAAGATTGGAGAAACTTTATTTTTCGCCCGAAAAAAAAAAACGTAAGGGGTAACACTGTCGTTTTTTTTTCGGGTCGAAATTTTTGAGTTTCCATATCTCAGCTCTGGAAGGGTCTAGAGCCTCCATTTTTGCACTCAGGTCAAAGTCTCATGGCCCTCTATCAGAATCCAGAGTTTTGAGAAGATTGGAGAAACTTGATTTTTCCCGAAAACGAAAAAAAAACGTAAGGGGTAACACTGTCGTTTTTTTTTCGGGTCGAAATTTTGAGTTTCGATATCTCAGCTCTGGAAGGGTCTAGAGCCTCCATTTTTGCACTCAGGTCAAAGTCTCGCGGCCCTCTATCATAATCCAGAGTTTTGAGAAGATTGGAGAAACTTGATTTTTCGCCCGAAAAAAAAAAAAAACGTAAGGGGTAACACTGTCGTTTTTTTTTTCGGGTCGAAATTTTGAGTTTCGATATCTCAGCTCTGGAAGGGTCTAGAGCCTCCATTTTTGCACTCAGGTCAAAGTCTCATGGCCCTCTATCATAATCCAGAGTTTTGAGAAGATTGGAGAAACTTGATTTTTCGCCCGAAAAAAAAAAAAAACGTAAGGGGTAACACTGTCGTTTTTTTTTCGGGTCGAAATTTTGAGTTTCGATATCTCAGCTCTGGAAGGGTCTAGAGCCTCCATTTTTGCACTCAGGTCAAAGTCTCATGGCCCTCTATCATAATCCAGAGTTTTGAGAAGATTGGAGAAACTTGATTTTTCGCCCGAAAAAAAAAAAAAACGTAAGGGGTAACACTGTCGTTTTTTTTTCGGGTCGAAATTTTGAGTTTCGATATCTCAGCTCTGGAAGGGTCTAGAGCCTCCATTTTTGCACTCAGGTCAAAGTCTCGCGGCCCTCTATCATAATCCAGAGTTTTGAGAAGATTGGAGAAACTTAATTTTTCGCCCGAAAAAAAAAAACGTAAGGGGTAACACTGTCGTTTTTTTTTCGGGTCGAAATTTTGAGTTTCGATATCTCAGCTCTGGAAGGGTCTAGAGCCTCCATTTTTGCGCTCAGGTCAAAGTCTCGCGGCCCTCTATCATAATCCAGAGTTTTGAGAAGATTGGAGAAACTTGATTTTTCGCCCGAAAAAAAAAAAAACGTAAGGGGTAACACTGTCGTTTTTTTTTTCGGGTCGAAATTTTGAGTTTCGATATCTCAGCTCTGGAAGGGTCTAGAGCCTCCATTTTTGCGCTCAGGTCAAAGTCTCGCGGCCCTCTATCATAATCCAGAGTTTTGAGAAGATTGGAGAAACTTGATTTTTCGCCCGAAAAAAAAAAAACGTAAGGGGTAACACTGTCGTTTTTTTTTCGGGTCGAAATTTTGAGTTTCCATATCTCAGCTCTGGAAGGGTCTAGAGCCTCCATTTTTGCGCTCAGGTCAAAGTCTCGCGGCCCTCTATCATAATCCAGAGTTTTGAGAAGATTGGAGAAACTTGATTTTTCGCCCGAAAACAAAAAAACGTAAGGGGTAACACTGTCGTTTTTTTTTTCGGGTCGAAATTTTGAGTTTCCATATCTCAGCTCTGGAAGGGTCTAGAGCCTCCATTTTTGCGCTCAGGTCAAAGTCTCGCGGCCCTCTATCATAATCCAGAGTTTTGAGAAGATTGGAGAAACTTGATTTTTCGCCCGAAAACGAAAAAAAACGTAAGGGGTAACACTGTCGTTTTTTTTTCGGGTCGAAATTTTGAGTTTCCATATCTCAGCTCTGGAAGGGTCTAGAGCCTCCATTTTTGCGCTCAGGTCAAAGTCTCGCGGCCCTCTATCATAATCCAGAGTTTTGAGAAGATTGGAGAAACTTGATTTTTCGCCCGAAAACGAAAAAAAACGTAAGGGGTAACACTGTCGTTTTTTTTTCGGGTCGAAATTTTGAGTTTCCATATCTCAGCTCTGGAAGGGTCTAGAGCCTCCATTTTTGCGCTCAGGTCAAAGTCTCGCGGCCCTCTATCATAATCCAGAGTTTTGAGAAGATTGGAGAAACTTGATTTTTCGCCCGAAAACGAAAAAAAACGTAAGGGGTAACACTGTCGTTTTTTTTTCGGGTCGAAATTTTGAGTTTCCATATCTCAGCTCTGGAAGGGTCTAGAGCCTCCATTTTTGCGCTCAGGTCAAAGTCTCGCGGCCCTCTATCATAATCCAGAGTTTTGAGAAGATTGGAGAAACTTGATTTTTCGCCCGAAAACGAAAAAAAACGTAAGGGGTAACACTGTCGTTTTTTTTTCGGGTCGAAATTTTGAGTTTCCATATCTCAGCTCTGGAAGGGTCTAGAGCCTCCATTTTTGCGCTCAGGTCAAAGTCTCGCGGCCCTCTATCATAATCCAGAGTTTTGAGAAGATTGGAGAAACTTGATTTTTCGCCCGAAAAAAAAAAAACGTAAGGGGTAACACTGTCGTTTTTTTTTCGGGTCGAAATTTTGAGTTTCCATATCTCAGCTCTGGAAGGGTCTAGAGCCTCCATTTTTGCGCTCAGGTCAAAGTCTCGCGGCCCTCTATCATAATCCAGAGTTTTGAGAAGATTGGAGAAACTTGATTTTTCGCCCGAAAAAAAAAAAACGTAAGGGGTAACACTGTCGTTTTTTTTTCGGGTCGAAATTTTGAGTTTCCATATCTCAGCTCTGGAAGGGTCTAGAGCCTCCATTTTTGCGCTCAGGTCAAAGTCTCGCGGCCCTCTATCATAATCCAGAGTTTTGAGAAGATTGGAGAAACTTGATTTTTCGCCCGAAAAAAAAAAAACGTAAGGGGTAACACTGTCGTTTTTTTTTCGGGTCGAAATTTTGAGTTTCGATATCTCAGCTCTGGAAGGGTCTAGAGCCTCCATTTTTGCGCTCAGGTCAAAGTCTCGCGGCCCTCTATCATAATCCAGAGTTTTGAGAAGATTGGAGAAACTTGATTTTTCGCCCGAAAACGAAAAAAAACGTAAGGGGTAACACTGTCGTTTTTTTTTCGGGTCGAAATTTTGAGTTTCGATATCTCAGCTCTGGAAGGGTCTAGAGCCTCCATTTTTGCGCTCAGGTCAAAGTCTCGCGGCCCTCTATCATAATCCAGAGTTTTGAGAAGATTGGAGAAACTTGATTTTTCGCCCGAAAACGAAAAAAAACGTAAGGGGTAACACTGTCGTTTTTTTTTCGGGTCGAAATTTTGAGTTTCGATATCTCAGCTCTGGAAGGGTCTAGAGCCTCCATTTTTGCGCTCAGGTCAAAGTCTCGCGGCCCTCTATCATAATCCAGAGTTTTGAGAAGATTGGAGAAACTTGATTTTTCGCCCGAAAACGAAAAAAAACGTAAGGGGTAACACTGTCGTTTTTTTTTCGGGTCGAAATTTTGAGTTTCGATATCTCAGCTCTGGAAGGGTCTAGAGCCTCCATTTTTGCGCTCAGGTCAAAGTCTCGCGGCCCTCTATCATAATCCAGAGTTTTGAGAAGATTGGAGAAACTTGATTTTTCGCCCGAAAACGAAAAAAAACGTAAGGGGTAACACTGTCGTTTTTTTTTCGGGTCGAAATTTTGAGTTTCGATATCTCAGCTCTGGAAGGGTCTAGAGCCTCCATTTTTGCGCTCAGGTCAAAGTCTCGCGGCCCTCTATCATAATCCAGAGTTTTGAGAAGATTGGAGAAACTTGATTTTTCGCCCGAAAACGAAAAAAAACGTAAGGGGTAACACTGTCGTTTTTTTTTCGGGTCGAAATTTTGAGTTTCGATATCTCAGCTCTGGAAGGGTCTAGAGCCTCCATTTTTGCGCTCAGGTCAAAGTCTCGCGGCCCTCTATCATAATCCAGAGTTTTGAGAAGATTGGAGAAACTTGATTTTTCGCCCGAAAACGAAAAAAAACGTAAGGGGTAACACTGTCGTTTTTTTTTCGGGTCGAAATTTTGAGTTTCGATATCTCAGCTCTGGAAGGGTCTAGAGCCTCCATTTTTGCGCTCAGGTCAAAGTCTCGCGGCCCTCTATCATAATCCAGAGTTTTGAGAAGATTGGAGAAACTTGATTTTTCGCCCGAAAACGAAAAAAAACGTAAGGGGTAACACTGTCGTTTTTTTTTCGGGTCGAAATTTTGAGTTTCGATATCTCAGCTCTGGAAGGGTCTAGAGCCTCCATTTTTGCGCTCAGGTCAAAGTCTCGCGGCCCTCTATCATAATCCAGAGTTTTGAGAAGATTGGAGAAACTTGATTTTTCGCCCGAAAACGAAAAAAAACGTAAGGGGTAACACTGTCGTTTTTTTTTCGGGTCGAAATTTTGAGTTTCGATATCTCAGCTCTGGAAGGGTCTAGAGCCTCCATTTTTGCGCTCAGGTCAAAGTCTCGCGGCCCTCTATCATAATCCAGAGTTTTGAGAAGATTGGAGAAACTTGATTTTTCGCCCGAAAACGAAAAAAAACGTAAGGGGTAACACTGTCGTTTTTTTTTCGGGTCGAAATTTTGAGTTTCGATATCTCAGCTCTGGAAGGGTCTAGAGCCTCCATTTTTGCGCTCAGGTCAAAGTCTCGCGGCCCTCTATCATAATCCAGAGTTTTGAGAAGATTGGAGAAACTTGATTTTTCGCCCGAAAACGAAAAAAAACGTAAGGGGTAACACTGTCGTTTTTTTTTCGGGTCGAAATTTTGAGTTTCGATATCTCAGCTCTGGAAGGGTCTAGAGCCTCCATTTTTGCGCTCAGGTCAAAGTCTCGCGGCCCTCTATCATAATCCAGAGTTTTGAGAAGATTGGAGAAACTTGATTTTTCGCCCGAAAACGAAAAAAACGTAAGGGGTAACACTGTCGTTTTTTTTTCGGGTCGAAATTTTGAGTTTCGATATCTCAGCTCTGGAAGGGTCTAGAGCCTCCATTTTTGCGCTCAGGTCAAAGTCTCGCGGCCCTCTATCATAATCCAGAGTTTTGAGAAGATTGGAGAAACTTGATTTTTCGCCCGAAAACGAAAAAAAACGTAAGGGGTAACACTGTCGTTTTTTTTTCGGGTCGAAATTTTGAGTTTCGATATCTCAGCTCTGGAAGGGTCTAGAGCCTCCATTTTTGCGCTCAGGTCAAAGTCTCGCGGCCCTCTATCATAATCCAGAGTTTTGAGAAGATTGGAGAAACTTGATTTTTCGCCCGAAAACGAAAAAAAACGTAAGGGGTAACACTGTCGTTTTTTTTTCGGGTCGAAATTTTGAGTTTCGATATCTCAGCTCTGGAAGGGTCTAGAGCCTCCATTTTTGCGCTCAGGTCAAAGTCTCGCGGCCCTCTATCATAATCCAGAGTTTTGAGAAGATTGGAGAAACTTGATTTTTCGCCCGAAAACGAAAAAAAACGTAAGGGGTAACACTGTCGTTTTTTTTTCGGGTCGAAATTTTGAGTTTCGATATCTCAGCTCTGGAAGGGTCTAGAGCCTCCATTTTTGCGCTCAGGTCAAAGTCTCGCGGCCCTCTATCATAATCCAGAGTTTTGAGAAGATTGGAGAAACTTGATTTTTCGCCCGAAAACGAAAAAAAACGTAAGGGGTAACACTGTCGTTTTTTTTTCGGGTCGAAATTTTGAGTTTCGATATCTCAGCTCTGGAAGGGTCTAGAGCCTCCATTTTTGCGCTCAGGTCAAAGTCTCGCGGCCCTCTATCATAATCCAGAGTTTTGAGAAGATTGGAGAAACTTGATTTTTCGCCCGAAAACGAAAAAAAACGTAAGGGGTAACACTGTCGTTTTTTTTTCGGGTCGAAATTTTGAGTTTCGATATCTCAGCTCTGGAAGGGTCTAGAGCCTCCATTTTTGCGCTCAGGTCAAAGTCTCGCGGCCCTCTATCATAATCCAGAGTTTTGAGAAGATTGGAGAAACTTGATTTTTCGCCCGAAAACGAAAAAAAACGTAAGGGGTAACACTGTCGTTTTTTTTTCGGGTCGAAATTTTGAGTTTCGATATCTCAGCTCTGGAAGGGTCTAGAGCCTCCATTTTTGCGCTCAGGTCAAAGTCTCGCGGCCCTCTATCATAATCCAGAGTTTTGAGAAGATTGGAGAAACTTGATTTTTCGCCCGAAAACGAAAAAAAACGTAAGGGGTAACACTGTCGTTTTTTTTTCGGGTCGAAATTTTGAGTTTCGATATCTCAGCTCTGGAAGGGTCTAGAGCCTCCATTTTTGCGCTCAGGTCAAAGTCTCGCGGCCCTCTATCATAATCCAGAGTTTTGAGAAGATTGGAGAAACTTGATTTTTCGCCCGAAAACGAAAAAAAACGTAAGGGGTAACACTGTCGTTTTTTTTTCGGGTCGAAATTTTGAGTTTCGATATCTCAGCTCTGGAAGGGTCTAGAGCCTCCATTTTTGCGCTCAGGTCAAAGTCTCGCGGCCCTCTATCATAATCCAGAGTTTTGAGAAGATTGGAGAAACTTGATTTTTCGCCCGAAAACGAAAAAAAACGTAAGGGGTAACACTGTCGTTTTTTTTTCGGGTCGAAATTTTGAGTTTCGATATCTCAGCTCTGGAAGGGTCTAGAGCCTCCATTTTTGCGCTCAGGTCAAAGTCTCGCGGCCCTCTATCATAATCCAGAGTTTTGAGAAGATTGGAGAAACTTGATTTTTCGCCCGAAAACGAAAAAAAACGTAAGGGGTAACACTGTCGTTTTTTTTTCGGGTCGAAATTTTGAGTTTCGATATCTCAGCTCTGGAAGGGTCTAGAGCCTCCATTTTTGCGCTCAGGTCAAAGTCTCGCGGCCCTCTATCATAATCCAGAGTTTTGAGAAGATTGGAGAAACTTGATTTTTCGCCCGAAAACGAAAAAAAACGTAAGGGGTAACACTGTCGTTTTTTTTTCGGGTCGAAATTTTGAGTTTCGATATCTCAGCTCTGGAAGGGTCTAGAGCCTCCATTTTTGCGCTCAGGTCAAAGTCTCGCGGCCCTCTATCATAATCCAGAGTTTTGAGAAGATTGGAGAAACTTGATTTTTCGCCCGAAAACGAAAAAAAACGTAAGGGGTAACACTGTCGTTTTTTTTTCGGGTCGAAATTTTGAGTTTCGATATCTCAGCTCTGGAAGGGTCTAGAGCCTCCATTTTTGCGCTCAGGTCAAAGTCTCGCGGCCCTCTATCATAATCCAGAGTTTTGAGAAGATTGGAGAAACTTGATTTTTCGCCCGAAAACGAAAAAAAACGTAAGGGGTAACACTGTCGTTTTTTTTTCGGGTCGAAATTTTGAGTTTCGATATCTCAGCTCTGGAAGGGTCTAGAGCCTCCATTTTTGCGCTCAGGTCAAAGTCTCGCGGCCCTCTATCATAATCCAGAGTTTTGAGAAGATTGGAGAAACTTGATTTTTCGCCCGAAAACGAAAAAAAACGTAAGGGGTAACACTGTCGTTTTTTTTTCGGGTCGAAATTTTGAGTTTCGATATCTCAGCTCTGGAAGGGTCTAGAGCCTCCATTTTTGCGCTCAGGTCAAAGTCTCGCGGCCCTCTATCATAATCCAGAGTTTTGAGAAGATTGGAGAAACTTGATTTTTCGCCCGAAAACGAAAAAAAACGTAAGGGGTAACACTGTCGTTTTTTTTTCGGGTCGAAATTTTGAGTTTCGATATCTCAGCTCTGGAAGGGTCTAGAGCCTCCATTTTTGCGCTCAGGTCAAAGTCTCGCGGCCCTCTATCATAATCCAGAGTTTTGAGAAGATTGGAGAAACTTGATTTTTCGCCCGAAAACGAAAAAAAACGTAAGGGGTAACACTGTCGTTTTTTTTTCGGGTCGAAATTTTGAGTTTCGATATCTCAGCTCTGGAAGGGTCTAGAGCCTCCATTTTTGCGCTCAGGTCAAAGTCTCGCGGCCCTCTATCATAATCCAGAGTTTTGAGAAGATTGGAGAAACTTGATTTTTCGCCCGAAAACGAAAAAAACGTAAGGGGTAACACTGTCGTTTTTTTTTCGGGTCGAAATTTTGAGTTTCGATATCTCAGCTCTGGAAGGGTCTAGAGCCTCCATTTTTGCGCTCAGGTCAAAGTCTCGCGGCCCTCTATCATAATCCAGAGTTTTGAGAAGATTGGAGAAACTTGATTTTTCGCCCGAAAACGAAAAAAAACGTAAGGGGTAACACTGTCGTTTTTTTTTCGGGTCGAAATTTTGAGTTTCGATATCTCAGCTCTGGAAGGGTCTAGAGCCTCCATTTTTGCGCTCAGGTCAAAGTCTCGCGGCCCTCTATCATAATCCAGAGTTTTGAGAAGATTGGAGAAACTTGATTTTTCGCCCGAAAACGAAAAAAACGTAAGGGGTAACACTGTCGTTTTTTTTTCGGGTCGAAATTTTGAGTTTCGATATCTCAGCTCTGGAAGGGTCTAGAGCCTCCATTTTTGCGCTCAGGTCAAAGTCTCGCGGCCCTCTATCATAATCCAGAGTTTTGAGAAGATTGGAGAAACTTGATTTTTCGCCCGAAAACGAAAAAAAACGTAAGGGGTAACACTGTCGTTTTTTTTTCGGGTCGAAATTTTGAGTTTCGATATCTCAGCTCTGGAAGGGTCTAGAGCCTCCATTTTTGCGCTCAGGTCAAAGTCTCGCGGCCCTCTATCATAATCCAGAGTTTTGAGAAGATTGGAGAAACTTGATTTTTCGCCCGAAAACGAAAAAAAACGTAAGGGGTAACACTGTCGTTTTTTTTTCGGGTCGAAATTTTGAGTTTCGATATCTCAGCTCTGGAAGGGTCTAGAGCCTCCATTTTTGCGCTCAGGTCAAAGTCTCGCGGCCCTCTATCATAATCCAGAGTTTTGAGAAGATTGGAGAAACTTGATTTTTCGCCCGAAAACGAAAAAAAACGTAAGGGGTAACACTGTCGTTTTTTTTTCGGGTCGAAATTTTGAGTTTCGATATCTCAGCTCTGGAAGGGTCTAGAGCCTCCATTTTTGCGCTCAGGTCAAAGTCTCGCGGCCCTCTATCATAATCCAGAGTTTTGAGAAGATTGGAGAAACTTGATTTTTCGCCCGAAAACGAAAAAAAACGTAAGGGGTAACACTGTCGTTTTTTTTTCGGGTCGAAATTTTGAGTTTCGATATCTCAGCTCTGGAAGGGTCTAGAGCCTCCATTTTTGCGCTCAGGTCAAAGTCTCGCGGCCCTCTATCATAATCCAGAGTTTTGAGAAGATTGGAGAAACTTGATTTTTCGCCCGAAAACGAAAAAAAACGTAAGGGGTAACACTGTCGTTTTTTTTTCGGGTCGAAATTTTGAGTTTCGATATCTCAGCTCTGGAAGGGTCTAGAGCCTCCATTTTTGCGCTCAGGTCAAAGTCTCGCGGCCCTCTATCATAATCCAGAGTTTTGAGAAGATTGGAGAAACTTGATTTTTCGCCCGAAAACGAAAAAAAACGTAAGGGGTAACACTGTCGTTTTTTTTTCGGGTCGAAATTTTGAGTTTCGATATCTCAGCTCTGGAAGGGTCTAGAGCCTCCATTTTTGCGCTCAGGTCAAAGTCTCGCGGCCCTCTATCATAATCCAGAGTTTTGAGAAGATTGGAGAAACTTGATTTTTCGCCCGAAAACGAAAAAAAACGTAAGGGGTAACACTGTCGTTTTTTTTTCGGGTCGAAATTTTGAGTTTCGATATCTCAGCTCTGGAAGGGTCTAGAGCCTCCATTTTTGCGCTCAGGTCAAAGTCTCGCGGCCCTCTATCATAATCCAGAGTTTTGAGAAGATTGGAGAAACTTGATTTTTCGCCCGAAAACGAAAAAAAACGTAAGGGGTAACACTGTCGTTTTTTTTTCGGGTCGAAATTTTGAGTTTCGATATCTCAGCTCTGGAAGGGTCTAGAGCCTCCATTTTTGCGCTCAGGTCAAAGTCTCGCGGCCCTCTATCATAATCCAGAGTTTTGAGAAGATTGGAGAAACTTGATTTTTCGCCCGAAAACGAAAAAAAACGTAAGGGGTAACACTGTCGTTTTTTTTTCGGGTCGAAATTTTGAGTTTCGATATCTCAGCTCTGGAAGGGTCTAGAGCCTCCATTTTTGCGCTCAGGTCAAAGTCTCGCGGCCCTCTATCATAATCCAGAGTTTTGAGAAGATTGGAGAAACTTGATTTTTCGCCCGAAAACGAAAAAAAACGTAAGGGGTAACACTGTCGTTTTTTTTTCGGGTCGAAATTTTGAGTTTCGATATCTCAGCTCTGGAAGGGTCTAGAGCCTCCATTTTTGCGCTCAGGTCAAAGTCTCGCGGCCCTCTATCATAATCCAGAGTTTTGAGAAGATTGGAGAAACTTGATTTTTCGCCCGAAAACGAAAAAAAACGTAAGGGGTAACACTGTCGTTTTTTTTTCGGGTCGAAATTTTGAGTTTCGATATCTCAGCTCTGGAAGGGTCTAGAGCCTCCATTTTTGCGCTCAGGTCAAAGTCTCGCGGCCCTCTATCATAATCCAGAGTTTTGAGAAGATTGGAGAAACTTGATTTTTCGCCCGAAAACGAAAAAAAACGTAAGGGGTAACACTGTCGTTTTTTTTTCGGGTCGAAATTTTGAGTTTCGATATCTCAGCTCTGGAAGGGTCTAGAGCCTCCATTTTTGCGCTCAGGTCAAAGTCTCGCGGCCCTCTATCATAATCCAGAGTTTTGAGAAGATTGGAGAAACTTGATTTTTCGCCCGAAAACGAAAAAAAACGTAAGGGGTAACACTGTCGTTTTTTTTTCGGGTCGAAATTTTGAGTTTCGATATCTCAGCTCTGGAAGGGTCTAGAGCCTCCATTTTTGCGCTCAGGTCAAAGTCTCGCGGCCCTCTATCATAATCCAGAGTTTTGAGAAGATTGGAGAAACTTGATTTTTCGCCCGAAAACGAAAAAAAACGTAAGGGGTAACACTGTCGTTTTTTTTTCGGGTCGAAATTTTGAGTTTCGATATCTCAGCTCTGGAAGGGTCTAGAGCCTCCATTTTTGCGCTCAGGTCAAAGTCTCGCGGCCCTCTATCATAATCCAGAGTTTTGAGAAGATTGGAGAAACTTGATTTTTCGCCCGAAAACGAAAAAAAACGTAAGGGGTAACACTGTCGTTTTTTTTTCGGGTCGAAATTTTGAGTTTCGATATCTCAGCTCTGGAAGGGTCTAGAGCCTCCATTTTTGCGCTCAGGTCAAAGTCTCGCGGCCCTCTATCATAATCCAGAGTTTTGAGAAGATTGGAGAAACTTGATTTTTCGCCCGAAAACGAAAAAAAACGTAAGGGGTAACACTGTCGTTTTTTTTTCGGGTCGAAATTTTGAGTTTCGATATCTCAGCTCTGGAAGGGTCTAGAGCCTCCATTTTTGCGCTCAGGTCAAAGTCTCGCGGCCCTCTATCATAATCCAGAGTTTTGAGAAGATTGGAGAAACTTGATTTTTCGCCCGAAAACGAAAAAAACGTAAGGGGTAACACTGTCGTTTTTTTTTCGGGTCGAAATTTTGAGTTTCGATATCTCAGCTCTGGAAGGGTCTAGAGCCTCCATTTTTGCGCTCAGGTCAAAGTCTCGCGGCCCTCTATCATAATCCAGAGTTTTGAGAAGATTGGAGAAACTTGATTTTTCGCCCGAAAACGAAAAAAAACGTAAGGGGTAACACTGTCGTTTTTTTTTCGGGTCGAAATTTTGAGTTTCGATATCTCAGCTCTGGAAGGGTCTAGAGCCTCCATTTTTGCGCTCAGGTCAAAGTCTCGCGGCCCTCTATCATAATCCAGAGTTTTGAGAAGATTGGAGAAACTTGATTTTTCGCCCGAAAACGAAAAAAACGTAAGGGGTAACACTGTCGTTTTTTTTTCGGGTCGAAATTTTGAGTTTCGATATCTCAGCTCTGGAAGGGTCTAGAGCCTCCATTTTTGCGCTCAGGTCAAAGTCTCGCGGCCCTCTATCATAATCCAGAGTTTTGAGAAGATTGGAGAAACTTGATTTTTCGCCCGAAAACGAAAAAAAACGTAAGGGGTAACACTGTCGTTTTTTTTTCGGGTCGAAATTTTGAGTTTCGATATCTCAGCTCTGGAAGGGTCTAGAGCCTCCATTTTTGCGCTCAGGTCAAAGTCTCGCGGCCCTCTATCATAATCCAGAGTTTTGAGAAGATTGGAGAAACTTGATTTTTCGCCCGAAAACGAAAAAAAACGTAAGGGGTAACACTGTCGTTTTTTTTTCGGGTCGAAATTTTGAGTTTCGATATCTCAGCTCTGGAAGGGTCTAGAGCCTCCATTTTTGCGCTCAGGTCAAAGTCTCGCGGCCCTCTATCATAATCCAGAGTTTTGAGAAGATTGGAGAAACTTGATTTTTCGCCCGAAAACGAAAAAAAACGTAAGGGGTAACACTGTCGTTTTTTTTTCGGGTCGAAATTTTGAGTTTCGATATCTCAGCTCTGGAAGGGTCTAGAGCCTCCATTTTTGCGCTCAGGTCAAAGTCTCGCGGCCCTCTATCATAATCCAGAGTTTTGAGAAGATTGGAGAAACTTGATTTTTCGCCCGAAAACGAAAAAAAACGTAAGGGGTAACACTGTCGTTTTTTTTTCGGGTCGAAATTTTGAGTTTCGATATCTCAGCTCTGGAAGGGTCTAGAGCCTCCATTTTTGCGCTCAGGTCAAAGTCTCGCGGCCCTCTATCATAATCCAGAGTTTTGAGAAGATTGGAGAAACTTGATTTTTCGCCCGAAAACGAAAAAAAACGTAAGGGGTAACACTGTCGTTTTTTTTTCGGGTCGAAATTTTGAGTTTCGATATCTCAGCTCTGGAAGGGTCTAGAGCCTCCATTTTTGCGCTCAGGTCAAAGTCTCGCGGCCCTCTATCATAATCCAGAGTTTTGAGAAGATTGGAGAAACTTGATTTTTCGCCCGAAAACGAAAAAAAACGTAAGGGGTAACACTGTCGTTTTTTTTTCGGGTCGAAATTTTGAGTTTCGATATCTCAGCTCTGGAAGGGTCTAGAGCCTCCATTTTTGCGCTCAGGTCAAAGTCTCGCGGCCCTCTATCATAATCCAGAGTTTTGAGAAGATTGGAGAAACTTGATTTTTCGCCCGAAAACGAAAAAAAACGTAAGGGGTAACACTGTCGTTTTTTTTTCGGGTCGAAATTTTGAGTTTCGATATCTCAGCTCTGGAAGGGTCTAGAGCCTCCATTTTTGCGCTCAGGTCAAAGTCTCGCGGCCCTCTATCATAATCCAGAGTTTTGAGAAGATTGGAGAAACTTGATTTTTCGCCCGAAAACGAAAAAAAACGTAAGGGGTAACACTGTCGTTTTTTTTTCGGGTCGAAATTTTGAGTTTCGATATCTCAGCTCTGGAAGGGTCTAGAGCCTCCATTTTTGCGCTCAGGTCAAAGTCTCGCGGCCCTCTATCATAATCCAGAGTTTTGAGAAGATTGGAGAAACTTGATTTTTCGCCCGAAAACGAAAAAAACGTAAGGGGTAACACTGTCGTTTTTTTTTCGGGTCGAAATTTTGAGTTTCGATATCTCAGCTCTGGAAGGGTCTAGAGCCTCCATTTTTGCGCTCAGGTCAAAGTCTCGCGGCCCTCTATCATAATCCAGAGTTTTGAGAAGATTGGAGAAACTTGATTTTTCGCCCGAAAACGAAAAAAACGTAAGGGGTAACACTGTCGTTTTTTTTTCGGGTCGAAATTTTGAGTTTCGATATCTCAGCTCTGGAAGGGTCTAGAGCCTCCATTTTTGCGCTCAGGTCAAAGTCTCGCGGCCCTCTATCATAATCCAGAGTTTTGAGAAGATTGGAGAAACTTGATTTTTCGCCCGAAAACGAAAAAAACGTAAGGGGTAACACTGTCGTTTTTTTTTCGGGTCGAAATTTTGAGTTTCGATATCTCAGCTCTGGAAGGGTCTAGAGCCTCCATTTTTGCGCTCAGGTCAAAGTCTCGCGGCCCTCTATCATAATCCAGAGTTTTGAGAAGATTGGAGAAACTTGATTTTTCGCCCGAAAACGAAAAAAACGTAAGGGGTAACACTGTCGTTTTTTTTTCGGGTCGAAATTTTGAGTTTCGATATCTCAGCTCTGGAAGGGTCTAGAGCCTCCATTTTTGCGCTCAGGTCAAAGTCTCGCGGCCCTCTATCATAATCCAGAGTTTTGAGAAGATTGGAGAAACTTGATTTTTCGCCCGAAAACGAAAAAAACGTAAGGGGTAACACTGTCGTTTTTTTTTCGGGTCGAAATTTTGAGTTTCGATATCTCAGCTCTGGAAGGGTCTAGAGCCTCCATTTTTGCGCTCAGGTCAAAGTCTCGCGGCCCTCTATCATAATCCAGAGTTTTGAGAAGATTGGAGAAACTTGATTTTTCGCCCGAAAACGAAAAAAAACGTAAGGGGTAACACTGTCGTTTTTTTTTCGGGTCGAAATTTTGAGTTTCGATATCTCAGCTCTGGAAGGGTCTAGAGCCTCCATTTTTGCGCTCAGGTCAAAGTCTCGCGGCCCTCTATCATAATCCAGAGTTTTGAGAAGATTGGAGAAACTTGATTTTTCGCCCGAAAACGAAAAAAACGTAAGGGGTAACACTGTCGTTTTTTTTTCGGGTCGAAATTTTGAGTTTCGATATCTCAGCTCTGGAAGGGTCTAGAGCCTCCATTTTTGCGCTCAGGTCAAAGTCTCGCGGCCCTCTATCATAATCCAGAGTTTTGAGAAGATTGGAGAAACTTGATTTTTCGCCCGAAAACGAAAAAAACGTAAGGGGTAACACTGTCGTTTTTTTTTCGGGTCGAAATTTTGAGTTTCGATATCTCAGCTCTGGAAGGGTCTAGAGCCTCCATTTTTGCGCTCAGGTCAAAGTCTCGCGGCCCTCTATCATAATCCAGAGTTTTGAGAAGATTGGAGAAACTTGATTTTTCGCCCGAAAACGAAAAAAAACGTAAGGGGTAACACTGTCGTTTTTTTTTCGGGTCGAAATTTTGAGTTTCGATATCTCAGCTCTGGAAGGGTCTAGAGCCTCCATTTTTGCGCTCAGGTCAAAGTCTCGCGGCCCTCTATCATAATCCAGAGTTTTGAGAAGATTGGAGAAACTTGATTTTTCGCCCGAAAACGAAAAAAAACGTAAGGGGTAACACTGTCGTTTTTTTTTCGGGTCGAAATTTTGAGTTTCGATATCTCAGCTCTGGAAGGGTCTAGAGCCTCCATTTTTGCGCTCAGGTCAAAGTCTCGCGGCCCTCTATCATAATCCAGAGTTTTGAGAAGATTGGAGAAACTTGATTTTTCGCCCGAAAACGAAAAAAAACGTAAGGGGTAACACTGTCGTTTTTTTTTCGGGTCGAAATTTTGAGTTTCGATATCTCAGCTCTGGAAGGGTCTAGAGCCTCCATTTTTGCGCTCAGGTCAAAGTCTCGCGGCCCTCTATCATAATCCAGAGTTTTGAGAAGATTGGAGAAACTTGATTTTTCGCCCGAAAACGAAAAAAAACGTAAGGGGTAACACTGTCGTTTTTTTTTCGGGTCGAAATTTTGAGTTTCGATATCTCAGCTCTGGAAGGGTCTAGAGCCTCCATTTTTGCGCTCAGGTCAAAGTCTCGCGGCCCTCTATCATAATCCAGAGTTTTGAGAAGATTGGAGAAACTTGATTTTTCGCCCGAAAACGAAAAAAACGTAAGGGGTAACACTGTCGTTTTTTTTTTCGGGTCGAAATTTTGAGTTTCGATATCTCAGCTCTGGAAGGGTCTAGAGCCTCCATTTTTGCGCTCAGGTCAAAGTCTCGCGGCCCTCTATCATAATCCAGAGTTTTGAGAAGATTGGAGAAACTTGATTTTTCGCCCGAAAACGAAAAAAACGTAAGGGGTAACACTGTCGTTTTTTTTTCGGGTCGAAATTTTGAGTTTCGATATCTCAGCTCTGGAAGGGTCTAGAGCCTCCATTTTTGCGCTCAGGTCAAAGTCTCGCGGCCCTCTATCATAATCCAGAGTTTTGAGAAGATTGGAGAAACTTGATTTTTCGCCCGAAAACGAAAAAAAACGTAAGGGGTAACACTGTCGTTTTTTTTTCGGGTCGAAATTTTGAGTTTCGATATCTCAGCTCTGGAAGGGTCTAGAGCCTCCATTTTTGCGCTCAGGTCAAAGTCTCGCGGCCCTCTATCATAATCCAGAGTTTTGAGAAGATTGGAGAAACTTGATTTTTCGCCCGAAAACGAAAAAAAACGTAAGGGGTAACACTGTCGTTTTTTTTTCGGGTCGAAATTTTGAGTTTCGATATCTCAGCTCTGGAAGGGTCTAGAGCCTCCATTTTTGCGCTCAGGTCAAAGTCTCGCGGCCCTCTATCATAATCCAGAGTTTTGAGAAGATTGGAGAAACTTGATTTTTCGCCCGAAAACGAAAAAAACGTAAGGGGTAACACTGTCGTTTTTTTTTCGGGTCGAAATTTTGAGTTTCGATATCTCAGCTCTGGAAGGGTCTAGAGCCTCCATTTTTGCGCTCAGGTCAAAGTCTCGCGGCCCTCTATCATAATCCAGAGTTTTGAGAAGATTGGAGAAACTTGATTTTTCGCCCGAAAACGAAAAAAAACGTAAGGGGTAACACTGTCGTTTTTTTTTCGGGTCGAAATTTTGAGTTTCGATATCTCAGCTCTGGAAGGGTCTAGAGCCTCCATTTTTGCGCTCAGGTCAAAGTCTCGCGGCCCTCTATCATAATCCAGAGTTTTGAGAAGATTGGAGAAACTTGATTTTTCGCCCGAAAACGAAAAAAACGTAAGGGGTAACACTGTCGTTTTTTTTTCGGGTCGAAATTTTGAGTTTCGATATCTCAGCTCTGGAAGGGTCTAGAGCCTCCATTTTTGCGCTCAGGTCAAAGTCTCGCGGCCCTCTATCATAATCCAGAGTTTTGAGAAGATTGGAGAAACTTGATTTTTCGCCCGAAAACGAAAAAAAACGTAAGGGGTAACACTGTCGTTTTTTTTTCGGGTCGAAATTTTGAGTTTCGATATCTCAGCTCTGGAAGGGTCTAGAGCCTCCATTTTTGCGCTCAGGTCAAAGTCTCGCGGCCCTCTATCATAATCCAGAGTTTTGAGAAGATTGGAGAAACTTGATTTTTCGCCCGAAAACGAAAAAAAACGTAAGGGTAACACTGTCGTTTTTTTTTCGGGTCGAAATTTTGAGTTTCGATATCTCAGCTCTGGAAGGGTCTAGAGCCTCCATTTTTGCGCTCAGGTCAAAGTCTCGCGGCCCTCTATCATAATCCAGAGTTTTGAGAAGATTGGAGAAACTTGATTTTTCGCCCGAAAACTGAAAAAAAACGTAAGGGGTAACACTGTCGTTTTTTTTTTCGGGTCGAAATTTTGAGTTTCGATATCTCAGCTCTGGAAGGGTCTAGAGCCTCCATTTTTGCGCTCAGGTCAAAGTCTCGCGGCCCTCTATCATAATCCAGAGTTTTGAGAAGATTGGAGAAACTTGATTTTTCGCCCGAAAACTGAAAAAAACGTAAGGGGTAACACTGTCGTTTTTTTTTTCGGGTCGAAATTTTGAGTTTCGATATCTCAGCTCTGGAAGGGTCTAGAGCCTCCATTTTTGCGCTCAGGTCAAAGTCTCGCGGCCCTCTATCATAATCCAGAGTTTTGAGAAGATTGGAGAAACTTGATTTTTCGCCCGAAAACTGAAAAAAACGTAAGGGTAACACTGTCGTTTTTTTTTTCGGGTCGAAATTTTGAGTTTCGATATCTCAGCTCTGGAAGGGTCTAGAGCCTCCATTTTTCGTGGACAGTGGTACCCCTTTCGTTTTTTTCGTTTTCGGGCGAAAAATTAAGTTTCTCCAATCTTCTCAAAACTCTGGATTATGATAGAGGGCCATGAGACTTTGACCTGAGTGCAAAAATGGAGGCTCTAGACCCTTCCAGAGCTGAGATATCGAAATTCAAAATTTCGACCCGAAAAAAAAACGACAGTGTTACCCCTTTCGTTTTTTTTCGTTTTCGGGCGAAAAATTCAGTTTCTCCAATCTTCTCAAAACTCTGGATTATGATAGAGGGCTGTGAGACTTTGACCTGAGTGCAAAAATGGAGGCTCTAGACCCTTCCAGAGCTGAGATATCAAAATTCAAAATTTTGACCCGAAAAAAAAAACGACAGTGTTACCCCTTTCGTTTTTTTTTTTTTCGTTTTCGGGCGAAAAATTAAGTTTCTCCAATCTTCTCAAAACTCTGGATTCTGATAGAGGGCCACGAGACTTTGACCTGAGTGCAAAAATGGAGGCTCTAGACCCTTCCAGAGCTGAGATATCAAAATTCAAAATTTCGACCCGGAAAAAAAACGACAGTGGTACCCCTTTCGTTTTTTTTTTTTTTGGGCGAAAAATTAAGTTTCTCCAATCTTCTCAAAACTCTGGATTCTGATAGAGGGCCATGAGACTTAGACCTGAGTGCAAAAATGGAGGCTCTAGACCCTTCCAGAGCTGAGATATCAAAATTCAAAATTTCGACCCGAAAAAAAAACGACAGTGTTACCCCTTTCGTTTTTTTTTTCGTTTTCGGGCGAAAAATTAAGTTTCTCCAATCTTCTCAAAACTCTGGATTCTGATAGAGGGCCACGAGACTTTGACCTGAGTGCAAAAATGGAGGCTCTAGACCCTTCCAGAGCTGAGATATCGAAACTCAAAAATTCGACCCGAAAAAAAAAAACGACAGTGTTACCCCTTTCGTTTTTTTTTTCACGGGCGAAAAATTAAGTTTCTCCAATCTTCTCAAAACTCTGGATTCTGATAGAGGGCCATGAGACTTTGACCTGAGTGCAAAAATGGAGGCTCTAGACCCTTCCAGAGCTGAGATATCGAAACTCAAAATTTCGACCCGAAAAAAAAAAACGACAGTGTTACCCCTTTCGTTTTTTTTTTTTTTGGGCGAAAAATTAAGTTTCTCCAATCTTCTCAAAACTCTGGATTATGATAGAGGGCTGTGAGACTTTGACCTGAGTGCAAAAATGGAGGCTCTAGACCCTTCCAGAGCTGAGATATCGAAATTCAAAATTTCGACCCGAAAAAAAAAACGACAGTGTTACCCCTTTCGTTTTTTTTTCGTTTTCGGGCGAAAAATTAAGTTTCTTCAATCTTCTCAAAACTCTGGATTCTGATAGAGGGCTGTGAGACTTTGACCTGAGTGCAAAAATGGAGGCTCTAGACCCTTCCAGAGCTGAGATATCGAAATTCAAAATTTCGACCCGAAAAAAAAACGACAGTGTTACCCCTTTCGTTTTTTTCGTTTTTGGGCGAAAAATTAAGTTTCTCCAATCTTCTCAAAACTCTGGATTCTGATAGAGGGCCACGAGACTTTGACCTGAGTGCAAAAATGGAGGCTCTAGACCCTTCCAGAGCTGAGATATCGAAATTCAAAATTTCGACCCGAAAAAAAAACGACAGTGTTACCCCTTTCGTTTTTTTTCGTTTTTGGGCGAAAAATTAAGTTTCTCCAATCTTCTCAAAACTCTGGATTATGATAGAGGGCTGTGAGACTTTGACCTGAGTGCAAAAATGGAGGCTCTAGACCCTTCCAGAGCTGAGATATCAAAATTCAAAATTTTGACCCGAAAAAAAAACGACAGTGTTACCCCTTTCGTTTTTGTTTTTTTTCGTAATCTGGATAATCTGGATAATCCATTTTGATATCTCAGCTCTGGGAGGGTCTAGATCCTCCATTTTTGCACTCAGGTCAAAGTCTCACAGCCCTCTGGATTATGATAGAGGGCCATGAGACTTTGACCTGAGTGCAAAAATGGAGGCTCTAGACCCTTCCAGAGCTGAGATATCGAAATTCAAAATTTCGAACCGAAAAAAAAAAACGACAGTGTTACCCCTTTCGTTTTTTTCGTTTTTGGGCGAAAAATTAAGTTTCTCCAATCTTCTCAAAACTCTGGATTATGATAGAGGGCCACGAGACTTTGACCTGAGTGCAAAAATGGAGGCTCTAGACCCTTCCAGAGCTGAGATATCGAAATTCAAAATTTCGACCCGAAAAAAAAACGACAGTGTTACCCCTTTCGTTTTTTTTCGTTTTTGGGCGAAAAATTAAGTTTCTCCAATCTTCTCAAAACTCTGGATTATGATAGAGGGCTGTGAGACTTTGACCTGAGTGCAAAAATGGAGGCTCTAGACCCTTCCAGAGCTGAGATATCAAAATTCAAAATTTCGACCCGAAAAAAAAAACGACAGTGTTACCCCTTTCGTTTTTTTTTTTTTCGTTTTCGGGCGAAAAATTAAGTTTCTCCAATCTTCTCAAAACTCTGGATTCTGATAGAGGGCCACGAGACTTTGACCTGAGTGCAAAAATGGAGGCTCTAGACCCTTCCAGAGCTGAGATATCAAAATTCAAAATTTCGACCCGAAAAAAAAACGACAGTGTTACCCCTTTCGTTTTTTTTTTTTTGGGCGAAAAATTAAGTTTCTCCAATCTTCTCAAAACTCTGGATTCTGATAGAGGGCCGTGAGACTTTGACCTGAGTGCAAAAATGGAGGCTCTAGACCCTTCCAGAGCTGAGATATCGAAATTCAAAATTTCGACCCGAAAAAAAAACGACAGTGTTACCCCTTTCGTTTTTTTTTTTTTTCGGGCGAAAAATTAAGTTTCTCCAATCTTCTCAAAACTCTGGATTATGATAGAGGGCTGTGAGACTTTGACCTGAGTGCAAAAATGGAGGCTCTAGACCCTTCCAGAGCTGAGATATCGAAATTCAAAATTTCGACCCGAAAAAAAAACGACAGTGTTACCCCTTTCGTTTTTTTCATTTTCGGGCGAAAAATTAAGTTTCTCCAATCTTCTCAAAACTCTGGATTATGATAGAGGGCACGAGACTTTGACCTGAGTGCAAAAATGGAGGCTCTAGACCCTTCCAGAGCTGAGATATCGAAATTCAAAATTTCGACCCGAAAAAAAAAAACGACAGTGTTACCCCTTTCGTTTTTTTTTGGGCGAAAAATTAAGTTTCTCCAATCTTCTCAAAACTCTGGATTATGATAGAGGGCCATGAGACTTTGACCTGAGTGCAAAAATGGAGGCTCTAGACCCTTCCAGAGCTGAGATATCGAAATTCAAAATTTCGACCCGAAAAAAAAAACGACAGTGTTACCCCTTTCGTTTTTTTCGTTTTCGGGCGAAAAATTAAGTTTCTCCAATCTTCTCAAAACTCTGGATTCTGATAGAGGGCCACGAGACTTTGACCTGAGTGCAAAAATGGAGGCTCTAGACCCTTCCAGAGCTGAGATATCGAAATTCAAAATTTCGACCCGAAAAAAAAACGACAGTGTTACCCCTTTCGTTTTTTTTCGTTTTCGGGCGAAAAATTAAGTTTCTCCAATCTTCTCAAAACTCTGGATTATGATAGAGGGCTGTGAGACTTTGACCTGAGTGCAAAAATGGAGGCTCTAGACCCTTCCAGAGCTGAGATATCGAAATTCAAAATTTCGACCCGAAAAAAAAAACGACAGTGTTACCCCTTTCGTTTTTTTTTTTTTTCGGGCGAAAAATTAAGTTTCTCCAATCTTCTCAAAACTCTGGATTCTGATAGAGGGCCACGAGACTTTGACCTGAGTGCAAAAATGGAGGCTCTAGACCCTTCCAGAGCTGAGATATCGAAATTCAAAATTTCGACCCGAAAAAAAAACGACAGTGTTACCCCTTTCGTTTTTTTTTTTTGGGCGAAAAATTAAGTTTCTCCAATCTTCTCAAAACTCTGGATTCTGATAGAGGGCCGTGAGACTTTGACCTGAGTGCAAAAATGGAGGCTCTAGACCCTTCCAGAGCTGAGATATCGAAATTCAAAATTTCGACCCGAAAAAAAAACGACAGTGTTACCCCTTTCGTTTTTTTTTTTTCGGGCGAAAAATTAAGTTTCTCCAATCTTCTCAAAACTCTGGATTATGATAGAGGGCTGTGAGACTTTGACCTGAGTGCAAAAATGGAGGCTCTAGACCCTTCCAGAGCTGAGATATCGAAATTCAAAATTTCGACCCGAAAAAAAAAACGACAGTGTTACCCCTTTCGTTTTTTTCATTTTCGGGCGAAAAATTAAGTTTCTCCAATCTTCTCAAAACTCTGGATTATGATAGAGGGCCACGAGACTTTGACCTGAGTGCAAAAATGGAGGCTCTAGACCCTTCCAGAGCTGAGATATCGAAATTCAAAATTTCGACCCGAAAAAAAAACGACAGTGTTACCCCTTTCGTTTTTTTTCGTTTTCGGGCGAAAAATTAAGTTTCTCCAATCTTCTCAAAACTCTGGATTATGATAGAGGGCTGTGAGACTTTGACCTGAGTGCAAAAATGGAGGCTCTAGACCCTTCCAGAGCTGAGATATCGAAATTCAAAATTTCGACCCGAAAAAAAAACGACAGTGTTACCCCTTTCGTTTTTTTTTCGTTTTGGGCGAAAAATTAAGTTTCTCCAATCTTCTCAAAACTCTGGATTCTGATAGAGGGCTGTGAGACTTTGACCTGAGTGCAAAAATGGAGGCTCTAGACCCTTCCAGAGCTGAGATATCGAAATTCAAAATTTCGACCCGAAAAAAAAAACGACAGTGTTACCCCTTTCGTTTTTTTTCGTTTTCGGGCGAAAAATTAAGTTTCTCCAATCTTCTCAAAACTCTGGATTATGATAGAGGGCTGTGAGACTTTGACCTGAGTGCAAAAATGGAGGCTCTAGACCCTTCCAGAGCTGAGATATCGAAATTCAAAATTTCGACCCGAAAAAAAAACGACAGTGTTACCCCTTTCGTTTTTTTTCGTTTTGGGCGAAAAATTAAGTTTCTCCAATCTTCTCAAAACTCTGGATTATGATAGAGGGCTGTGAGACTTTGACCTGAGTGCAAAAATGGAGGCTCTAGACCCTTCCAGAGCTGAGATATCGAAATTCAAAATTTCGACCCGAAAAAAAAAACGACAGTGTTACCCCTTTCGTTTTTTTTCGTTTTCGGGCGAAAAATTAAGTTTCTCCAATCTTCTCAAAACTCTGGATTCTGATAGAGGGCCACGAGACTTTGACCTGAGTGCAAAAATGGAGGCTCTAGACCCTTCCAGAGCTGAGATATCGAAATTCAAAATTTCGACCCGAAAAAAAAACGACAGTGTTACCCCTTTCGTTTTTTTTCGTTTTCGGGCGAAAAATTAAGTTTCTCCAATCTTCTCAAAACTCTGGATTATGATAGAGGGCCATGAGACTTTGACCTGAGTGCAAAAATGGAGGCTCTAGACCCTTCCAGAGCTGAGATATCAAAATTCAAAATTTCGACCCGAAAAAAAAAACGACAGTGTTACCCCTTTCGTTTTTTTCGTTTTTGGGCGAAAAATTAAGTTTCTCCAATCTTCTCAAAACTCTGGATTCTGATAGAGGGCTGTGAGACTTTGACCTGAGTGCAAAAATGGAGGCTCTAGACCCTTCCAGAGCTGAGATATCGAAATTCAAAATTTCGACCCGAAAAAAAAACGACAGTGTTACCCCTTTCGTTTTTTTTCGTTTTCGGGCGAAAAATTAAGTTTCTCCAATCTTCTCAAAACTCTGGATTCTGATAGAGGGCTGTGAGACTTTGACCTGAGTGCAAAAATGGAGGCTCTAGACCCTTCCAGAGCTGAGATATCGAAATTCAAAATTTCGACCCGAAAAAAAAACGACAGTGTTACCCCTTTCGTTTTTTTTCGTTTTCGGGCGAAAAATTAAGTTTCTCCAATCTTCTCAAAACTCTGGATTATGATAGAGGGCTGTGAGACTTTGACCTGAGTGCAAAAATGGAGGCTCTAGACCCTTCCAGAGCTGAGATATCAAAATTCAAAATTTCGACCCGAAAAAAAAACGACAGTGTTACCCCTTTCGTTTTTTTTTTTTCGTTTTCGGGCGAAAAATTAAGTTTCTCCAATCTTCTCAAAACTCTGGATTCTGATAGAGGGCCACGAGACTTTGACCTGAGTGCAAAAATGGAGGCTCTAGACCCTTCCAGAGCTGAGATATCAAAATTCAAAATTTCGACCCGAAAAAAAAACGACAGTGTTACCCCTTTCGTTTTTTTTTTTTTTGGGCGAAAAATTAAGTTTCTCCAATCTTCTCAAAACTCTGGATTCTGATAGAGGGCCGTGAGACTTTGACCTGAGTGCAAAAATGGAGGCTCTAGACCCTTCCAGAGCTGAGATATCAAAATTCAAAATTTCGACCCGAAAAAAAACGACAGTGTTACCCCTTTCGTTTTTTTTTTTTCGGGCGAAAAATTAAGTTTCTCCAATCTTCTCAAAACTCTGGATTATGATAGAGGGCTGTGAGACTTTGACCTGAGTGCAAAAATGGAGGCTCTAGACCCTTCCAGAGCTGAGATATCGAAATTCAAAATTTCGACCCGAAAAAAAAAAACGACAGTGTTACCCCTTTCGTTTTTTTCATTTTCGGGCGAAAAATTAAGTTTCTCCAATCTTCTCAAAACTCTGGATTATGATAGAGGGCCACGAGACTTTGACCTGAGTGCAAAAATGGAGGCTCTAGACCCTTCCAGAGCTGAGATATCGAAATTCAAAATTTCGACCCGAAAAAAAAACGACAGTGTTACCCCTTTCGTTTTTTTTCGTTTTCGGGCGAAAAATTAAGTTTCTCCAATCTTCTCAAAACTCTGGATTCTGATAGAGGGGTGTGAGACTTTGACCTGAGTGCAAAAAAGGAGGCTCTAGACCCTTCCAGAGCTGAGATATCGAAATTCAAAATTTCGACCCGAAAAAAAAAAAAAACGACAGTGTTACCCCTTTCGTTTTTGGGGGAAAAATTAAGTTTCTTTAATCTTCTCAAAACTCTGGATTATGATAGAGGGCCATGAGACTTTGACCTGAGTGCAAAAATGGAGGCTCTAGACCCTTCCAGAGCTGAGATATCAAAATTCAAAATTTTGACCCGAAAAAAAAACGACAGTGTTACCCCTTTCGTTTTTTTTTTCGTTTTCGGGCGAAAAATTAAGTTTCTCCAATCTTCTCAAAACTCTGGATTATGATAGAGGGCTGTGAGACTTTGACCTGAGTGCAAAAATGGAGGCTCTAGACCCTTCCAGAGCTGAGATATCGAAATTCAAAATTTCGACCCGAAAAAAAAAACGACAGTGTTACCCCTTTCGTTTTTTTCGTTTTCGGGCGAAAAATTAAGTTTCTCCAATCTTCTCAAAACTCTGGATTCTGATAGAGGGCCACGAGACTTTGACCTGAGTGCAAAAAAGGAGGCTCTAGACCCTTCCAGAGCTGAGATATCAAAATTCTAAATTTCGACCCGGAAAAAAAACAAAAGGGGTACCACTGTCGTTTTTTTTTTTGGGTCGAAATTTTGAGTTTCTCTGATCTTCTTGAAACTCTGGATTCGGAGAGAGGGCCATGAGACTTAGACCTGAGTGCAAAAATTGAGGCTCTAGACCCTTCCAGAGCTGAGATATCAAAATTCAAAATTTTGACCCGAAAAAAACACGACAGTGTTACCCCTTTCGTTTTTTTTCGTTTTCAGGCGAAAAATTAAGTTTCTCCAATCTTCTCAAAACTCTGGATTATGATAGAGGGCCATGAGACTTAGACCTGAGTGCAAAAATGGAGGCTCTAGACCCTTCCAGAGCTGAGATATCGAAACTCAAAATTTCGACCCGAAAAAAAAAAACGACAGTGTTACCCCTTTCGTTTTTTTCCGTTTTCGGGCGAAAAATTAAGTTTCTCCAATCTTCTCAAAACTCTGGATTCTGATAGAGGGCCACGAGACTTTGACCTGAGTGCAAAAATGGAGGCTCTAGACCCTTCCAGAGCTGAGATATCGAAATTCAAAATTTTGACCCGAAAAAAAACCGACAGTGTTACTACCCCTTTAGTTTTTTTTAGTTTTTGTGCGAAAAATTAAGTTTCTCCAATCTTCTCAAAACTCTGGATTATGATAGAGGGCCACGAGACTTTGACCTGAGTGCAAAAATGGAGGCTCTAGACCCTTCCAGAGCTGAGATATCGAAACTCAAAATTTTCGACCCAAAAAAAAAAACGACAGTGTTACCCCTTTCGTTTTTTCCGTTTTCGAGCGAAAAATTAAGTTTCTCCAATCTTCTCAAAACTCTGGATTCTGATAGAGGGCCACGAGACTTAGACCTGAGTGCAAAAATTGAGTCTCTAGAGCCTTCCAGAGCTGAGATATTGAGATCCTACGTAGCATTTATCCCATTATAAAAATAGTGGGTTCGCGGATGGTGGAATTTCGGGACGGCCCTTGGTACCACAGACTCAGGGGGCCTCCCTGAGTGCAGTAAAATAGTTTTCATCCCAAAATTTTGAAAGCTAAGCTTAAAAACCACGTGTCCACAGACCCACTATTTGTCCAATTACCCACTATTTTTATACAGATAGAGCCACATGGGACTAAGTCCCATGGCCCTCTACCAGAATCCAGAGTTTCGGGAAGATTGGAAAAACTCAAAATTTCGCCCCCAAAAAAACCAAAGGGGTACCCCTGTCAACTTTTTCGGTGCAAAAAAAAAAGTTTCTCTGATCTTCTTGAAACTCTGGATTCTGATAGAAGGCTGTGAGACTTAAGCCCCGTTCACACCGCCAGCGACAAGCAGCGACAAAGCGACAAGATCCCATTCATTTCAATGGAGCGCTGGCGACATCCGGCGACATGAGCGACAGTGACCGTTGGCGACAGAATGTGAGTGTGTCAAGCGACAAGAGACAAGCAACAACAGTTGAGAATTTTCAACTTTATGCAAATGAGAAGCGATTTTCACGAGCGACAACCAATAGGAAAGAAGACTTTCAGTGGAGCTCACGTCTCCGTCTCGAGTGCAGGCAAGACAGAAAAAAAGAGTACGAGGACGGTTTCACTGTTTTATATGATTTGACTGTAACCACATACATGGATAATAAAATGATGCATGGAAAAGAAACTGTCAAACTGTTTAACTGTTTAAACTGAAACTGTTTAATTCATACATTTAACATTATAGTTCGAGTGTTTTAATTTTATGATGCATGTTTAGCACTGCTGCAGTTCATTTTACAATTTCCCCTGCATTAAGTTGACTATTAGGGACAAGAAAATTGACTATTTGTCAAATTCGAATGACGTTTTCATAATTTGTGCCAGCATGAGTGAGTTTAATTTGTTGACTAATCGATCGTTGATCTATTCTAGTAAATTATTTAATCCACTGAACACTGCTGTGGTAATCTAAAAACACTCTCCCAACAGCATACGGTTTCTTTTTAGCCTTAAAAGTAATTTATTCCCAGTCAAATTAAAATTATATAGTTGTATATATCAGTTGTGATGGTCTTTTGCATAGATAATGGCCAGACGTGCAGTCTACCAATAACATCAGAGCGACAGCACTACGAACGTCAACAAGCGACATCACAGTACAGAGACTAGCGACACAGAGCGACAAAATCGCTGGCGGTGTGAACGGGGCTTTAGACCTGAGTGCAAAAATGGAGACTACACCCTTCCTGAGCTGAGATATTGAGATCCCACATAGCATTTATGCCATTATAAAAATAGTGGGTTTGCGGACGGTGGAATTTTAGGCCTGCTGAGTGCAGTAAAACAGTTTTTATCATGACAGGATCTTTAGTTAAAATGTCTATCAAATATACTTCCCGAAACACCATTCAATAGATTGCAGGCGGGATGGTGTCCAACATAAAAATGGTATGAAACTCATACATGTTTGGAACAACATGAGGGTGAGTAACTGATGACAAATACAATTTGTGGTTGAACTATACCTTTAAAGGCATAGTTCACACAAAAATTTAAATTAGCCCATGATTTAATCACCCTGGCCTCTAGCCATCCTTGGTGTATATGACATTCTTCTCTCAGACGAAAACAATCAGAGTAATATTAAACAATGTCCTGGCCCTTCCAAGCTTTATATTGGCTGTAAATGGTTGTTTCTGTTTTGAAAGTCCATAAAAGTGCATCTATCCATGATACAAGCGCATCTCTCCATCATAAAAGTGCATCTATCCATGATAAAAGTGCATCTATCCATCATAAAAGTACATCTATCCATAAAATATATATATTAATATAAAATATTTAAAATATTCATATTTAAGTTGCGCTTTAGATTTAAGTCAAATATGTTCTTTTAGCCGGAAGTTATTTTACTTTATAAAGTTTTAAATATGGATATTTTTCTTACATCTCCATCTTCCTCATTACTCCACATAAAGTCAACATCTGAGATATTTTCATCAGCTATATATGTTCAAGCACTTCAGAACTGTATATTCTGCACATGAAAAGGTTTCAAAAATGTATCGGTACTGTGATATATATATATATATATATATATATATATATATATATATATTATAAAAGAAATTTCAATCAGCATCACTGAAAATGTGACTTCAGTAACAGGCTTTCAAACCTACTGTCCATTCTAATGGACAGACACATTTAAAAAAAATCCTGATTTAAAACGTGCAATTCTACAGTCGATTTTTAACTTTAATTAATAAGTTCAATCTTTCTATTTTACATACAAACTATGAAATACTCGCAAAAATATATACAAATGTAAATATACCTTAGAAAATGTTGATTGCTTCTGTGTTTTGAGTAAAGTACTGCCATGCTTCTCTTCAATGTAGAGGTTTTTTTTTATATAATTACTACGCAGAGCTTTACTGGCAAGCTTTACTTGATTGGATGACAAACGTCCAATCTCATGGACTGCAGGCTTTAAACTAGGTGAAATGCTCCAGAAGTTAAAAAAGGGGGCTGACATGTGATGTCCATTGTAATGGACACAGGGTCTGAATGGGTTAAATAAACTGATTAATGGTCCATCAATAGTCTGCAGCAATTACCTTGACTGACTGTCTTGCGCTTGATGCCCCCTCAAACTCTGGTTGCCCATTGGTTGCTGATGCTCCTCATCCTTTATCTCCCAGTAATCTTGTTCTCCCGCTGTTGATTTGTCTAATTCCGCCAAAGCCTCTTTTGATTTTTTCTTTATCGGCAGCATTGGAGTTTCAGAGTCTAGACTCTGAAAAATACTTTTCTGCTCCGAGCGCAGATCAAGTTTAACTTGCTCTGTTTCAAGCCCCACAAGGATATCAGGTTGATGCGATTCGGTGTTACCTATATCAGATATAGGCTCTTCAGCCTCCACCGGTATGTGCCGATAGCTTTCGTGCCATTTTGAAGAGTCATTTTTATGGCTGGGACCACTGTCATTGATCAAGTTTTCCAACGGCTTGCTGATTAGCTGCTTGCTGTTGGTCTTGTACAAACTATCTTCATTGTTCAACGCTATTACTTTTATCTTCATAGGGCTCACGCTTGACTCTTCAGGATAGTCACTGCTGCTTCCCCATTGGTCCACTTCTTGTATGTATTGACGTAAAAGCGGCATGCCTTGTTTAGCCTTGTTAGTGTTATCGTTTGTGAAGCTATGTAGTGTTTTAACAAGGTTGTTATGCTCGTTCTTGTCAGACTTGTAAAATGTATTTGTAATTCCGCTGTGCTGTTCAGAAACCCTTCCTTTGTTTTCTTTTTGTGTTATGTTTCTGTTCCTTTCTTTATCAGAATTTGATTGCTCTGAGTCTTTGTCTAAGGCAGGTAAGTGCTTGAGGTCCTGTTCCTTGTAGTGAATGGCAGTAACGTCTGTGGACTGGACCTGAGGTGCTCCCAGCAGGATTTTTGGAGGATGTTGCCCCGGAGGAGCAGAAAGGGATGGAGAGGAGTGCTGATTCTGTTCCTCCAGAAGATGCAAACTTGCTGCAGGGTTAGTTTGCAGGGAGCTCTGGGGCAAGTTACTAAACAGTCCCCCCAAAGCAGACTGGGAGTCTGTAAAAGTACGTACATTGTATGGTTGACCTTGGGGAGCAAGAAACTGCGTTTGTTCTGGGAATGAGTTTTGGATAAAGCTTTTTCTCAGAGTTCCTGGTTGCTCAGGTAATACCTTGCCCTTTCCCAGGGATGGATCTATGAGACTTCCAGGCTTTGGGACCAGGCTATGGGTAAGGGGTGGTATGAACTCATTAGTTTGTATGTTGCTGCTGCTGCTACAAATGGCACTAGTGTCAGAGTTGCTTTTGCTGGTGTGATCTAAGATGTTTCCCTCCCTTTTAGTGCAAATAGTACTGTGGCTGGTGCTTTTATAAGTGCTTCCATTGTTATATTTGCTGGTGGTGGCAAAGCTGCTGTTACTGCTTTCTTTCGCATTACTGGATGCTTTCTGTTGGCCATAAATGGAAGTTGGACTGAAGTGAGATTTGCTGGTGCAATTTGTGTTCCTGTCATTGACTTGACAGTCAATTTTCCTGACTATGTTCGTCAGATTCATAATGCTGCCCTCACTGTAACAGCTGTTTTGACTCTTGGGGGTGCCAGGCAAGCAGCTAATGCTAGTCTTGATGGACGAGCTGAAGCCAGTCTCAACTTTTCCAGTGTGTCCAAGATTGCTCACGCTACCTCCTCGGCTTGCAATGTTGCAGTTCTCAGCTGTCCGACAAGATAATTCATTTCCAGTTTCCTTAGTGATGACAGGATGATGGATATTTACCTGTGGTGCCTGGACCACTGAATGCTGTTGCTGCTGCTGCTTAAGGGATGAGGCCTGGGTCACACTAGGTTGGCTGACTATGACCCCTCCTTTCCAACCCATTATACTTCCCTTTGGTATCTGTTGTATATAGTTAGAACTCAAAGAAGCGGACTGGACAGAAACACAGTGATTCTGATTCTGTGACGTTTTCGGTGTGGCCTGGAATACAGTGTTGAACATTTTTCTACGTGTGTCCTCGATTTCCTCAGGAGACCAACTGATCCCTTGCTTTAGCCTTTGGGCCGTGAACCAGAGCTTTATCTGCTCCTCTGGGAATCCAGAGACCACTGTCAAGTAACAGAGCTCTGCTTTGGTAGGGTAAGGAAACTTACCAAAGGATGTCTTAAGAAAACTGCTTAAATCCATGGCTGGATCATAGGTGGGGATGCTACTTAGAGGAATCATGACCTTTGGGAGATCATTGTTTGAATCGGGTGACGACGGATTAGAGTTCCAAAGAGGACCACGTTTATGCATCCCTGGTATTCCATGTGTGTTTGGGATTTTATGGACCGGAGGGGCAATAGTGCCACAGATGACATTTGATGTCGTTAGGGGAAAGGTCCTTACTGAAGTGCCATTGGTTACAGTTGCGGGCTTTTCGCTGCTAGGGACGGCCCGCTGTACCTCAACAGTATGGGAGACGACAATTTTTTTGTGCCCCCCTTTGGTCATTTTCATTATGGGTGTCTTGGTAATGGATATTCCAGATTCACTGAAATCCTCTTCTGTAAACAGGGTTTGTTCCACTGTGATAGCCCCCTCTCTTTTGGTGACCTGCAAGGATACTCTCTTGTGCGTGGTATGGAGTTCTGGATGTGATTTTGCATTATGTAAAGCAAGACCTTCAAACTTCACTGCTGAAACCTTGCAAGACAGGCAGTAAAAGTTTGGTTGAGCATGAAAGTCCAAGTGATAGTTGTCCATGTGCTGAAGAAACAGGTTCAAGTCTCCGGACTCAAAGCAGCACAAAGGGCAGCTATATGTTCCCCTTTCCCAGCATGAAGTCTTCGGTTCGGCTTTCAAGAGATCATGGAATCGTTGTGTATCCTCATCTTTTGAAGAGATACTGAGAATGCTGTCTTCGGGAATTGTAGGTAAGAGCTCAGGTAAGCATCCTAGTATGATGTCCTCCCGCAAGTGCTTGTTTTTTGATGGAATCATACAGGGAACGGTGGATTTCCTCTTGCTGGCCATAGTGTAGGATTGTGCAGATGAGTAAAGAGTCAGAAACAAATACTGGAATTGTATGAAGTTGAGGTGTCATCAGCCAGCCGTGATGAACCAGCAATTGGTAAAATCTTCAGCTATCAGGACTTCCCATTGTAAAAGGGAGCGAAGTAACAACTCCCTGTGAACCTAAGGAGAGAAAACATAACATTTTTATAAAAAACACTGATAGAAAATAGAAATTAATGTCAGCATGGAATATGCATCACAATATTTGTGCTAAATGAGAGAGTTTATTGAAATGCTCTCACCAACCACTGTTAAATGATTATTATAATAAAATCACTAATATGAAGTGAAAAAAACTATTTTTCTCTTTGCCTAGTAGAGCTAAATACAGTTCTTTATTAAGAGCAGAAACATTGTACTGATGCGCTGAAATAAAATCTGTTTTTTATAAGCAAAGAAAATAAACAAAAATTTACTTGTAAGAAGTTTTCATTATAAGGGATCTAAAATAAACAGATAGCGAGATACAATGTTATAAATATACTCCAAAAGTGTCAGTTTATATTCCTGCAAAGCAAATCATACCCAGTTCTACATAATGGAACATTTTCAGAATTTCAGGATAAAGTTCATATGTGGTTCACATTTTTCTGCCAGTTTTTAAAAATAAATAGATATCTTGTCAAGATTCTTACATCCACCATATTTATTTGACTTTGAAACTTAAAATATAGAACATAAATTTTAACCAATAAAAAATGGCACTATAGATTGATAAAAGTATGTGTTTTCTAATATAATAATTTATTTTCCATGCGTTATGCATCTGCAAAAGATTCTAATTAAGCCACCCAAGATTTCTGTTTGGTGATAGCTCTAAATTTCCTTGACCTTCTCTTTCATCAGACTACAAAACAGTGTGGTGTCCATGTGTATATATATATATATATATATATATATATATATATATTTATTCAATATGGCCAGCTGTCTTTAAAAACAGAAGGGTAAAACCATTCAGAAGTAAAAACATTGCCCAAAATACACAGTGCTCCCAGACATGGCAGTGACGTACTATTTTGCAACTGACTCTTTTATTTCACATGAAGGCTGCCTTCCTGCCAGAAAAAAAATAAATAAATACAAATAAAACTAGGTCACCAGCAACTTATGCTGTAATCCTGGTTCCCTGCATCCAGACGTGGGCATTTACTGTATGTTCAGCCTGCTTATGAGTGCATGATACTCAGATTTCATCAATGGATGTTAACCCCTGACACGAATCAGGGTTACTGAAATTGCACCAGGCGGCTCTGAAAAGAAACTTTACAAGAAGTTGCGTAATAATATTAACAACGTTCATAAATGTGTGTGTAATTAGTTTTGGGAAAGAATAGAAAAAAGCTATCTTAGATATAACAAAAATCTGTTCCCCAGATTCTTCTATTATAAACCATAAAATGCTACAACAACAGACATGATAATATCTAGCTGAAGCTTTGAATGACTAGCCTGATTGATTAGCACCGGACAAGTAGGAGATGGTTCAAAAATGTTATATAAAAAAACCACCCTTCAAAGAATGGGATGCTTTATCTGGCAACCGAGACGTGCGATTAGACACAGGACAAGAGGTTTCCAGACAGTGAGCTATTGAAAAGGGAACTCAGAAATAGAGGCCTCGTGTTTCAGCACCGGGGTGAACCAGTCTCACACAAAACAGTCTATCCTGCTACTGTGCGTCTCAGTACTTTCGTAGCTTTAGCGGCGAAACCGGAGGCCTTTTTATCCCGGCAACCTGTGGAGTCAAGGCATGCAGTAGATTTGGTTGAAAATTAGCACAACAACACTGACCTACATTTATGTCTCTGAACCGTTTGAAACTAAAATATTACATCATGTTACATGTTTCACATTTAATAAGTCTGGCTCTGCTTCACAGTATTAAATGCAATGTGAGGGCAAAGGCCTGGCAATACGGGCCTTACATAATAAAGATCCTCTCTCTCATTATTGATTAAAGAAGACCGAAGCATCCAGACTGGACGTCCTTTATTACATAGGACGACGCTGAAAAAGCCTGCAAAGATGTCAATAGATTCTCAGCATGAACATCTTTTATAAGGCAGCCGTAATAAAATCTCAATTTTTCTGCGCAGCAACAAAAATCATTTTTTCATGATTAGGGGTCTAAAATAAACAGAATGTTAGAAACAGTCAAATTAATTAAAGCTGCGGGTATGTTTGTATTCTTGCATGCAATATTGCACCCGGTTCGCTTTTATTTGATCATTTGCTCACCCACACCCACACCCCCCTAAGTCCTCTTCTTTTTGGTGCACTCCTCCACACACACTTCAGGCAGTACGGGAGCATTTTAGGATAAAGTTCATCTGCGGTTCACATTTTTCCTCCAGTTCTGCTTTAACAATCATGTAAATATCTTGCATTGACTGTTAATCTGAGTGTCGACCATATGTAGTGAAGTCATTTCTGTGTATATTATGTCCTAATATCCTTCTTCAAATTTAATGAAAATATTGGCAGAAGATTTGTGCGAGTAACGTGCACTGATTAAACCTCTCTGAATTTTCGTGAGCTTCTCTTTCATCAGACTATAAATACATTTTGGGTAAAAACAATGTGGTGTCCATGTGTATATATTTTTTTCCAATGGTTCCAGCTGTCTTTTAAATAAAGGAGGAAACCATTCAGGAATTAAAAAAAAAAAAAACCTGAGATGACAGCCCAAAATACACAGTGCTCCCAGACACGGCCATGACGTCCTCTTTTATTTCTTAGACTGGATCTGCTTTATTACATGAGGCTGATCTGAATAAGCCCATAAAGATTTCAGTCAATTTTAGCATGAACATCTTTCATAAGTGCTGCATGAATGTAACTTTTGTTTAACGCCAAGAAGCCATAACAAAGGTCAGTGAGCACATGTTGTTGTAATAATTATATTTCTATAAGTACAAGAAAAAAAATAGGGTCATCATAAGAGTCTGTCGTGACCATTTTTCTTCATTCTACACAATGGCGCTCCCATTTATGAGGGAAATATGACACTCAGCCGGAAGCCATATGCAGTGCCCTCAATGCTTGCATGCCATTGAAATATTTCCTGAATGTGTATGCCAGTACTTAAGATGGGCATGTGACTACATGCCATCATTGTCCAGTGCTGTTTGCGAGATATATCAGTGACGGCTTCAAACATGTCCATATTAATTATGTAGGGACTGAAGTGCCGCTGAGGCATCCTACAGTTCACCTTCATTATAGGATGCGACTCATTAGCAAAATGCCACCAACACAGGCGTTTTTACCATCAGCTATTTCTAGGCTGCCGGTGTTTATGTTTAAATCCAGTCAATGAACCTTATGCGAGTAGTACTACTACAGAAAGCTGGGTGCCATTAGAAGTGCCCGCTTTGCCCCCCTTACCTCGGTGACTGCTGCACGGACTCTTGGGAGGCCAGTCTGCGCTGCCACTCATGTGTTAACATTGCCATAGCAACCCCTCTCCTTTCCCTTTCCTTGCCCACAACACACAGAGGGGACTAAATCCTCTATTCTTCACCAAAAAACACACACACACTTGGGGGACATTTTTTGTAGCCCTCCAACCCAAGAGAAACAAAACTCCAAATATTTTATTTGACTGTGCTATTTGTTTATGCCAATATACAAATTGGAAACAAATGAGGATCCATCCCTTTTTCCGCTCTGTAATCATGGCAGTTTTTTACCCCCACTAACGGAGCACCCCAGAATTTTACAAAAGGCGATATTTGCGAATTCAGAATTACTTTGCCAGTCTTGTGACACAAAAATCTGTCATTAAAGGCACTGAAAAGATTCAGAAATCCGCATGTGAAATAAGTACTTTGTACGCCTTCAAATAGGAGAGAAATAATCATTGATGTGATGTGCTGAGTTTGATCACCGGTGCGACACACTCATTAGTTACAGAAAAGAAAGATGGCGGAGCACCATGAATTGTACTGAGTCAAGTGCCAGGTCTCGGCGAATGCCAGACTCCACCATACAAAACCGCGCTGGAACAGCTGAAATACTTGTATGGCCGACACTCCACCGCTAAGCCAAAAGTTTGTCTCAAAATCTACTGAGGTTAATACGGGCTTTACGGGGAGGTTTTTGGGGATATACTCCTATTGTGAAGCTCATTTCTGTCTGTAACTCCACGGCATTCATCCACTCTTTATATTTATAAATTTAATAAGGTAATGTGAGATATCACAGAAGGGCATTTTTTTGTTATTACATGCACAGTGAGCTTTTCATTATAAATAATTTAATCATTTTGACTGCTTTTATAGCACGGATAGCCTCCATAATTATAATTCTGCTTAGAAATATCCAGTTGGCATTAGACAGACAATTCTCTTCTCTTAATTCAAAGAATATTACATAAACCGTTAGCTTTTACTGGAAAACAACACACAATAAAGAGCACACACAAGCGACTTAACATTTAGTCCTTCATTTTGTGCCGTCTTGCTGTTCTAACTGGACACAATATTAACAGAGCAAAGTGTGTATGTATCTACAAATCACATTTTTCTTTGAGTATTTTTATTTTTTATTTTTACAAATTCTCTGTGAAGGTCACGTTCTAAATGGTTTCCTGTTCTAATTGCTCAAAATCAGGATGAAAGGCAATATTGCTATGCCTGATTAGACCAGAACACTAGTACCACAAGGGAACAGACGTTAACCCAAAAACACAAGGACCTATAGATGCATGCATACTATAGTCTACTTTATAATACATACATGTTATTCTTCATGCTAACTTTAAAAAGTGTACTTTAGCAGAAAGTGGAACAGATGCTTGCGAAAGAGAGTTGAGATAAAATGCCCTATGAGCACACCATTCTAAATAATGATTTATTGTGGTATCTGCACGGTTATGGTCTGGAGTTAAATCTGAGTTTGAGTACATTCTGTACCCATTAACAGTTGATAGCGTGTGCTTATCCAGATCTGCGCCAGCTTTAAACTACAGGAACACCCCCGAAGCGTTCGTCATAGTAAAGATCACTTTTCGAAATCGATTATGTGCCAATATTTCCGTGCTCCTCGCCGGTGATCAATCCGAGTTTGAAGTAGGAATCTGACGCGTGACGCTCCGAAATGGACAGACTGTATAGTAACATCACACTAACAGGCACGTTGTAGCGTGCGAATAATTAAATTGAAAGCAGACGAGAACACTGAGTAACAAACTGTAACAAACTGGTAAGTTAACCCTTTCGCTTCACATTGAGGCAGTAACCTCCATCCGGCTAGACGTTTTTTAGCCGGAGTTTGAGTGTATAGCGCGGCGCAATATTTTGGCTATTACCAAAATTTTTAACTAAGCACTCCCATCTACTGTCGCCATTTTATACATAGGGGCGACTTCACGCGCCGCATATGAGTAGAATAACAAGGCACGCTTCTCTATACTAGAACTACTTTTGAGGACTGTTCGCGTCATCTAAATAATTCGCTTTCACTTCTTTGAAAAGTCAAAGTTCCCTACCTTTTCGTCGGCTCTGGTGACTGCGAATGGAAATCCGTTATTGATACAGAAATGAATAACATTTAGGATTCGCTCCGCTCCGGTCTCAGGGGAACAGGAGGGGCCGAGACCTCTCCTCAGATGAACCCTGTGAACTAACGTGAACCCGTCGGGTCACCGCGATAAGGAGCATCTACTGCTTTATGGCACAGTGATTATGTGCCCGGCTGACATGGGCGCTGCTGGAGTGGCGAGAAGGGAAAGAAATGCACGCCAGGCGCTCTCAAATAAGGGCACGTGATTAAAGCGCGTCACCCAAACCCAAAATCCTGATCCTACCCCTCTCTGTTCTAGGACGGGCTGAGCAGACACACTGAAGGGAGTGACTCATGCGCAAATGTCTAATATAGCCAGAAATATGGAGCAGCGCTTTCGGTCAGTAGGTCGTGTAAGGACGAGGGGGGAAACAACCTAGTATAGAGATCATCAGCATGTGCCTACTACATATATTACAAACGCATGTTTGGAATAACCGTAGAACATACGGAATGTTTCGTGCAGTAGCTATTCCAATAGAAGAAGAAGAAGAAGAAGAAGAAGAAGAAGAAGAAGAAGAAGAAGAAGAAGAAGAAGAAGAAGAAGAAGAAGAAGAAGAAGAAGAAGAAAAACAAAACAGAATAGATTAGAGCCACGACCAAACTAGAAAATATGGCGCTACATGTAATGTTGATTAAATGTTTTAGGATATTATTAAAATAAAATAGAATCTCTATAGCCACAAAACCAAACTGGAAATTGTGCAACATGCAATACACATTATTGTTACAATGGAATAGTATAGGCTATTGGCACATAACATAGGGGAAATGAATGTGAAATGCAAATGTGTCCTTGGTTCTGCCAGATTTACCACTAAAATCATGAACAGTTTCAGAAACACTGATTACAATATATTTTGAGAGGGTCATATAAGGTGAAAGTAAATCTGACAGTTCCCATATACTGCTCCCTGAACTGATAACCTATAGTCAACCATGAGTGCAACCAACACCATCCTGTCTATTATCAACAGGTTGTGTGAAACTCAGTATTTGTATGAGGGCACAGAAAATTCGTATAATGTTTCAAAGTCTCTACTTTTCTTTTCTAGGACGTGGTGGTAGACCTGCTATCCAGGGGCTCCCCCTCACGCCACACTGGCAATTACACCTTCAGACGTACAGCTTTTTTGACAGTACAGGCAGAGATGAATCTGATTGGATAAAGCACGAAAACACCTACTGTCCATTACGAGACGGTTGCCATGCGGTTTGGGCTTTTCCTTCATTAAGCTCGAACTTTTATTTTTTATTTTTCAGTGTGAATGCATGGTGGACATTATAACTTTCTTATATAGAGAACACTGGGGTTAGTTGTCACAATTAGCCTACTATATCTCAGTAATAAAAATGTTTTTGCTATAAATATGTTTTTTTCTAGCACTGGTTTTGTTTGTTTGTTAATTTTTTTTTCATGAATTTTGTCAACAACAAAAAAATACAATATTTGTCATATTTCTTGCTATATCGGTTGAATAATCAAGTGAACATGAAATCACAATACAATCAAGAAAGGGTCACCTATATTATGAAATAAACTATTGAAAGGCATGCAGTGATAAACTGTTCTCAGGACTAATTTAATAAGTGCCAAGTTGGGACGAGTCATGTATTTTAAATGCTTCAAAATTAAATATAATTTTTTTTTCCCAGAATTTCTTTACAATTTTAATTTTGCTCAAAAGCCTGTTTATTATCAGACTGACAACTTCCTCAATAGTGATCACCCTTGGCAATATTACACTCCAATATATATTGGTGCTTGGGTATATTGTAGCTTTATACTTTTTAAAAAATAAACGAACAATAAATTATTATTTATTAATAACATTAATATTGTTAAAATGTATAATAAAGCATGCATATTCAGTAATATTAGTGCTGAATAACTTATCTAATTTTTTAAGTTAAAATAACGAGTTACTTTAACAATGAGAATTATGGATGAGGGCATTTATAAGGAGTATCATTACCTGTATTTTATGAGGCCGTACGTTTCCGAACACCACACCCTCGTAAATATTTCACATTTGACGGGGAGAATCACAACACACGCCCCCTTTGTTTGCCTCCGAATTCAAACTCTTAGCCAATAGGCGCAGAGCAGATTGTCCAATGGCGTTCTTTCTTGGTGGACACGTGACGCAACAACTCGACTGGCAACAATGTAGCGACCAATGGCTGTCTGGCGGTGGGATGGGATGGGATTGGTCCTCTCTGAAAGTACAGAATACAGGTGTCCGAGCCAGAGAGTATAATTGAATTTAGGAAACGTTAGTGATTAATAAACTTTCAGTTATGGCTCTATCCCAGTGTCTTGAAGATTCGCCGGGCTGGCGGACACCAAGACGACCAAGCCAGGATATAAACGTTAAAGAACTTTACAATGAGAGACACCGACTCGCTCTGGAGGAGCTGGTCGCTGGCGGAGTCGATTCCTTTATGGGATTCCTGCAGAAAGAGAGAATCCCTAACTTTCTCTCCGACGAAGAGATCAGGCGGATTTCACGCGCTTCTGTTGTGCCCAAATCACTCTCTTCGATCGGAGACGATTCTCATTTGGACCAATCTGGCACACTGGACTGCTCTTCTGTCACTTATTTCCCCGAGGTCTCTGACATTGAGCCCCCAGTTTTAGAGAATGGCTGGCCAGCGTTCACTACAGGGTCGTTCCGGGGAGTAACGCGTGCTGTCGCCTACTTCCAGCCGTGTTATGGAGACTGCATTTATAGCTGCAAAGAAGCGGCCAGGAGGATGATAAAAAATGCAAAGGAGGTATTGCTTGGCCCGGACTGTTAAAAAAGTTGTATATGAGCCACCAAGATACTGTTACGTAATTCATCTGTAGCAATAATTAATTTGTTCTTCCTTGTGCTATGACAAGGTTTAACATTTAATCATTAAAACTTTGAAGTAGCCTATATTTGTTACTTGAAGGCCTTCATTCGGAAATGACAATAATCAAATAGTTACTATCATTCTAAATGTACTTATTCTTCTTATTCTTTTTTTACTAGGCTACTAGTTATATCCCTATTAGTGACAAGTAACTATTCCAATGTAACTGGTAACATTTAAATTTACCAAAATTCTGAACAGATCTGTGGTGCAACTTTTGCAATGTGTTCCAATTGTTGCTGGGACCTATTTTATATTAGTAAATATTTAGTTACTATATTCCATTTTTGGTAATGCTTCCTTTTACGGTACAGTACTTAGTGTACTTACCTAGAAAGTACTGGTTAATATAGGGTAAGTACATGGAACAGGGGTAGGTTCAGGGTTAGTACTAGTTATTACCCAGTAATTGCAGTTACTAAAATAAGTACATAGTATTTACATGGGTAACTGGACTGTAAAAGGAAGCGTTACCCCATTTTTCTTAGTTCTTATTGAATATGCACTATAGTAGTCGTGTACTTACTTATAACAGTGGTAACGAATAGCTATACTCGTAAAATGGAAAATAAGATTGATTAAAATAGATACTAGTAATTTATAAGGGATGTACAAATGTATTTTCATAATAACAAGTCTTTACTTTTATTTATTTATTGTAAATAATATGGGAAATGTATTTGTTCTCAGATTTCCCTGCTTAAACTTTTAAGAGGATTTAATTTATATATATATATATATAAACAATCCGTCTTGGGGAAAAAACCCCAACTTATTTCAGTTGTTTTAGTCAAAGATTAGGTTTTCAGGTGATGGGAGGGTAAGTTTGTGCTCTGGATCTTAAGTGTGGAATGGCAAGAATGTGCTGAAGCGTCTATCGCACAGAACTGTTACCTCTAAAAGGGTCTGAACTTGGAGGTGCCACAACAGGCTCTTCAGTCCTTGAACTGAAGGGGGTTTTGAGCTGAATGTATTGAGGTTATACCTCCAGGCAGTCTGGATCTGTTCCAGCTTGCATGTACTTAAAGGCCAAATGTAATAAAAATCATCAAGGTGTGTAGCCAGCGGCTGTTCAGTCATGACAATCATACGAATGAGCTAGAACATCGAGTTCAGTGATGCCGAAGCTCTAAGCTGTAATAGTATAGCTGTAATAGTAATGCTTTGTTAATATCTGATTAATAATAAGTGATTTTTATCCTAAGGTGATTGCCGTTGTGACAGACTCCTTGACAGACCTGGATATCTTCCATGACCTGCAGGAAGCTTGCACACACCGCAGAATTCCTGTCTATATTCTTTTAGACCAGTCTTCTGTCCAGCCATTCTTACAGATGTGTAAAAACCTTCGTGTACAGCTTGATGAACTGCTGGTATGAGTTTACAACTTAAAGCTATTCCACTTTGTAATCTCATTATTATCTGTTAAATTAAATATTGTTTTCATATTTAAATATATTTCACATTTTTTTATTTTTTTTGTTAGCAAATGAAAGTACGGACCATAACAGGCTCTACCTACTACATGAGATCAGGTGCTCGGATCACTGGAAAAGTTCATGAGCGTTTCATGCTGATTGATGGGAACAGAGTGGCTACAGGTTCATATAGGTATTAGGACATGTATACATGAAAACGCATGTATGGCTTTCTTTCTTCTGTGCAACACAAAACAATATATTTCAAATATATTTATAAGAAATGTCTCATTGTTGAAACTTTCACTTTCTTTGTGTTGTTCAAAATGATTTCTGTTTTCATTTTGTGTGGGTGTGACATTGTACAATCAATGATTAAAAAGAAATGACCATGAAATATTTTGCAGAAAATTAATACAGTTTATCTTTGTCAGACAATCAGTAAATAATAGTCGAGGCTAAATGGCACTTTCTTTTATCTACAGGTTTAACTGGACAGATGGCAAACTCAACAGCAGCAACCTTATTGAGTTATCTGGCCAGATAACAGAAAAATTTGATGAAGAGTTCCGCATCCTCTATGCTCAGTCCCTACCGCTGCCTCAGAATACAAGAGCCCCCTCTAGTGCCAGAAGCAGCGTTTTATATGACCATCTTGTCCTCAAACCACCTGGAACGCCTCCCTCCTTCTTGGCACGAACAACAAAGCCTCAACCAGAATGTCTGACGAGCACTCCAGCCAGACTTCATACCCCAGAGATCCAACAGATGAATAAAGACATTGAAGATCGAGACAGAAAGAGTAACCCAGTTTCTGATACTTCCACTGTAGGTGAAGACTGGATTGAGCAAGAACTCAGAGAGGAAGCGCTCGCCTCGGATGACCGTCCTTGTTTGCCGGCAACGAATGTTACTACTCCGACTCAGACAGTCGATGTGATGATCTCTCTCCCTGTACCTTCCTGCCACATCTCAACACAAACGACCTGCCACACCGTAGACACGAGTGTGCAGACATGCGCCGACAACAAGCCTCAGAGCTCAAGCCCCAAATCGCACACCTCGTCCAGCAGCAACCAGGTCAACCCCAGTGCGTCGTCCGCTTGCAACTTTCAGGAGGTGGACTGTCACCCACCTGTCTGTCTTGCCCCTCAAGACGCCAACCTGAGGGAATGCTTCCTCAAGATCACTAAAGAACGACAGCACCACTACAGCTCCATTCGCTCCAAACTCGACCACATGGTGACACTGCTCTCTCACAAGAGGGAACTAGTGGACCTCACCAACCTGACGCTGACGCCCGGCCTGCACAGGGGACGCAAAGGTCAGCAGGAGGGCAGGCAGGTTCACGGTACACATGACAATGTTATTATGGGAACATGGCCCAGGTCGAGATGTCTGCAGTAACATGAGGTGTATTGGTGTTCGTCTGCTGTTTTAGTATTGCACTTTTTAAAAAAGCAGAACAAAACTTAATCAGAAAACATATTTTGAATGATGTTATGTGACAATCAATGCAGTGTAAAAGTGGCAAATGTGCAAAGATACTACTTAATTCTACTTATTTTTTAGGATGAGGGAATTATTAGCAGTCTTTAAATACTGTAGTCAAAAAACAAAATTCTTTTCTTTTCAGTGCTATTTTGAAATCCAGTTTTGTCTTTATTTGGTTGTTTCTGTTTCTTCATTGTTTGTTTAAAGTTGTGAAGTTATGAAAATAACTTTTTTGAACACTATTACTGTAATATTCATATTAAAGAACAGTCACTCATGGGGATATGTGTTTGATGTGTTTTGACTCTTGGATGATGTTAGCGTAAAGACTGAATCAAAGCAGTTTTGCTAAATTAGAGACTTGATACTTTTACTTTGCTTGAGGCAGTTCAATATTTATTTCACCAAGGATGCAGATAAAGCAAAAGCTAAATTATTTATGATTGCCTCATATTAATAAAACAACAAATTAATTGTTTATTGTATATTTTTGTGGGGTTGTGGAACTAAAGCCCAATTTATTTCTGCGTTGACCTCTCGACATAGCTTCGTCGTAGGCTGTGTGTTGCGGGCGTACCCTGACGTGCACCTCTCCAAGATTGTAACAACGTATCAATTCTACGCGGACGCAAGCGCTGTGATAAAACGTATAAATCAGCCTTTATTTATAAAGGTTCAATTAGTAAAGCATATTACATTCAGCTTAAAGGGTACATATCATGCTCTTAAATCTTTAATTTTTACATATAAATCATACATTTGTGGTCTATGTAAGCATAACTGCCATGCTTGGGTCTGAATTCCTCATTATTATAGCTCCACAGGCCCCTTTTCTGATGTGCGTCTGTAAGCAACCTGTTTTGAAGCGGCCTCTTTAAATAAAACAGAGATGTGTCATACCCCGCCCGCTCTCCAGGTCGCTGAGTTCACGGTCGGTTCAAATCCATCCCGTTCATAGTATAATTAGCGAATCACGAGTATATAAGAACATTTTTATTCATATGTTAACAAAATGTCAACAACGGAAGACTTGTCCATCAACCCTTACATGTTCGAGCCAGAGCGAGCGATTTGAAAAAGACGACGACGAACCTGAAGAACAACGTCTTCATATGGATGTATTATTGCAATTGTATGTAGTTGTATTGTGTTCTAACTGAAAGTCGATTATTTCTCTTGTTAAAACAAGCTGACAAGATAAATGACTACGGTCTAATCTTACCACTAAAATCTGTATAATATGATGCGTTTAGAGAAGCATCAGGAACAATAATACTGCAGACGTGTAACATTACTTCAAAACAAAAACAAAGAAAGACAAAGGTACATGCTAAACTATGACCACCATGTGTTTTGAGAAAATAAAGTACTTTATTTTTTATTAGCGGTATTTACAGCTTATCAAAATGCTCTGTTCGTCGTCTCCAAAGATAGAAGTAATTTTAACCCTCATTCAGACGAAGTCTTCTAAACCCTTCTTTATACTGGCGGATGTTGCTGAAGTTGGAAACCTTGAAGTGCGTCACTACATCCAACAACTGAACATTTTCGGAGACCTGCCTACAGTCCCCCACCCAGAGTCCCGCATTCTCAGACCCCTCGTTTTTCGAGACAGCGCCTCCTATGAAATTGTATCGGATAAACATGTGAAGAACGTGGCACGCCGAAACGTGAGTATCGTCAATTTTATTTAGCGAATTGTAATAGGCTACTCATTCGATTTCTTTTTTAATCAAACTACTTTATAGCTCATCGATACAACATATGAATAGTCCATTTAATAATTGTAAAGATAGTTTGTAACAAAATTTGAGCTGTTAATGCAGGCTATGTTTTTTCGTCCACTGTGAGAGACATAATCTAAAATTTTTGTTTTAGATATTTATTTGTATGATACAGCTGCAAAGAAGAATTCTGACCCTCAAAGATCTGTTAGTCTGCCTCCACATCCACCTCCATGCAAGATCTCACCTCGTGGGGTCTCAATGATCCTAAGAAAGATGAGAAATTAGCCCAGAACTACACGACAGGAGCTGGTCAATGACCTGAAAAAAGCTGCCACTGTTTCCAAGTGTAATACACTAAGACGTCATGGACTTGAAATCATGCATGGCACTGTAGGTTCCCCTGCTTAAACCAGCACATGTCATCATGTCTTAAGTTTGCCAATGACCATTTGGATGATCCAGAGGAGTCATGGGAGAAAGTCATGTGGTCATATGAGATCAAAATAGAACTTTTTGGTCATAATTCCACTAACCGTGTTTGGAGGAAGAAGAATGATGAGTGGGGTGTGAGCATCATGCTTTGGGGGTGTTTAGGGCGACTGCACTGTATTAAGGAGAGGATGACAGGGGCGGCTGGCCTACTTTTTCCAAAAAGAATCGGTACTTTTGTCAAAAAGAATTATGTAACAAAATAATAATGTAACAAATGTATATTTAGACTGTAAGAAATTGTAATTACATTGTAATAAACATTTAGCATGGTAATGTCTAATTACATTTTAACAAATGTATAATTACATTGTAATAAAAGTATAATTACATTGTTAAAAACATAAACACAACACGGTAATGTATAATTACATTTTAACACATTTAAAAAAGATATTTATTCATAAATATGTCCTCAATGGTGTACAAAAACCTCTGGCATTTATCTGACTTATCCTCGTAAACGAAGAATTTATTATCTTTATATACATGGGACGAGTAGCTCCATGGAGGCTTCCGCCATCTTGAAAAAATATAATAGCAGAGAGGGACATAAAGTACTTGGCCAGCACGTTTCCACAACGCTTTTTTCGTTCAGAGTTAACTAATTACAATAGGTCATGTTTTTCACAGTCAGTAATTCATACTGTAACATTCGTTTATTTGTTGTGTCAAGTTGCTGTTTGTTTATAATAACAGACCTGTGCCACCCGAAGGAACACTTAACGAAGTGCTAATCCCGTCATAGCTTTTTGGTACATAATGGTTGCCAATGCAAAGTGCACTTGAAAAAGCGAGGCACTGGAGAGCACAATTCATATGAATGCAAAATACATTTTCACCGCTAGATGGCAGCAATTCCTACACAATGTCCCTTTTACATTGATTTAATTAAAAAATGTAAATTTTAGGGTTAGTGATGTCACTAACCCATGAGGAAGCTTGTGTAGTTCCTACCAGTCGTTTGTTGTAGCCCCTAAAAAACGATTTCTTTAAAAGCAAATATCTCCCTTTGCTTTGAACTTTGACCGTTGAAACTTTGCAGATGTTGTTTTTGGTCAAACAGCAACATTACACACTAACTAAAGTTAGAAAAGTGAAACCATAATCAACCACCCCTTTAACTGCCAGTGTGAAAGCGGCGGTATGTTCAAACCGGAGTTGAACAAAGATGGAAAGACTCAAGAAGAAGTGAAAACAGAACGCAACAGGACATTTATGATTGGTTAGGTGATGAATTTAGCCGAATTTATCGTGTAGTCATTGATTAGCATGTTATGTCATGATAATCTATAAATCGCTTCCCGGGGGTGGGATTTATGTAAATTTTAGCGTAAGTGATGAAGAATAAAAACTTCAGGATTTTAAATGAGTGATGTAAAATGAATAAATAATGTGATTTCTACACTATTAGTTAAAATAATGTAGTGAATCTCGCATAAAAGGTTTTCATTCTGACTCCTTTGCAAGAGTTATTTAAGCAGATACAAACAGAACAAATATAGGGTATGTAAAAAACAGTGGAATATCAAGAGGAATTCTGTCTTCATGTAATACCAGCAATAGTCCTCTGCTAACTGAAGAGGGCGCTATCATCTTGCACCTTGCCAGTATACTTCACGAGCTTGGTGTATTGTGGGAAAATGTATACATAAAATCTAAGAATAGCCTACTCTAAAATCACTTTGGATGCAAGACGATGGTTTACTGATAAAAAAAAATCAGATAATAAAAGGTTTGGTTATTTTACAAATAAGGCACACACACACTGTTCAAAAGTTTCTTAAATTTTTTTTTTCTACAGAAATTGATATTTATTCTGCTTTTACTATACTTTTATTGAATTAAACTGATAAAAGTCATTAGATCTATATATTTACAATGTTACAAATGATTTCTGTTTCAAATAATTGCTGTTCTTTTCTGGCCTCAACTTTCGAATGGTACTTTATATTTGTGTTTTTCCCACACAAGACCAGACTCTTATTGATTACTGGATCATTTGGAAGATTTATGCATACTGCCTCATAGCCCAAATGGCAACATATTGACGGATGACCCTCTTAGATGTGTGTTGTTTACTGTACATCTGCAGTGATTGTATATAATGGATTGCTTATGTAAATTGTAATGACATCTTAGCATGTAAAAGTGCATTTTAAAAATGAATAAACAGGACATAAATATTTTCAAAATGAAATTCAAGCAACGAAGGCCTGGATAAATACTGAAATTAACATTCAGATCCTGTTTAATACCATCAATTATCATACTTTCAAAAGTCACCCCTGAGGTTTACTATTGATAGCTTGATTAAACAGAACAACAAGTGATTGTTGGCGGTTAATTATTTATCTTGTTTTCATGAGTGTTTTGAGCCACATCCACCCCCTCAGGTACTGCTCAACGACTGTCCAATGATCGCAGCCTTAATCACTCCTCTTGTGTAATGAAACCTCCTTGTGTTTTTCAAAGCAGTTGTTACAGTTCACGCTTAATCAGAACACTTACAGTCTTTTTCTCTGCCCAAACCCAACCATGCATGTAGGCCCATAATTTAATAACTGTTCAAAATGAGATGCATCTGTGCATTACAATGGCATCTAAAGTTCCTACTTTTATGTATTATCTTTATTTGAACATTAGTTCAACCAAAAATTAATTTACATGTAATGGTATGACTTGCCCTTTTTATGTGGAATATAAACAAAGATATTTTCAAGAACTGTTTTTTCCATATAATGAAAGTCAAAATAACATTGGACCCCATTGACTTTCATTGTGGAGACAAAAAAAAAAGAGAACATTTTTCTAAATATATTTGTTTGTATTAAGAAATAAAGCCAGGCTTGGAACAACATGAGGGTGAATGGTAAATAAGGTCCAATTTACAATAAGGTCTCATTTGTTAACAGTGATGCCGGTAACGCGTTACTAAGTAACGCGTTATTCTAATTTGACCCCTTTTTTCAGTAACGAGTAATATAACGCGTTACTATTTCGAAACCAGTAATCAGATTAAAGTTACTTATCCAGGTCACTGTGCGTTACTATTTTTGTAATTTTTTTCTTAGTAAATACATATATTTATTTCTTCTTGCATCTCGGGGAGTGTGCGCGACAAGTCACGTTTTCAGCATGAGGTTCACGTCACGTGTACCACGCACGCAGCGACACAAATGTAAACAACGTTGGAGGGAGGAGAGAGATGCGCTTTTTCTAGCTGGAAATACAGTCACTATTTTGAGTTTGTCTCGGCTAAAGACGGCAACATTAAGGTCCGTTGTAAACTGCTGGCGGTGACAAAGTGTTATCTACCTACAGAAACACTTCGTCAAATTTGAAAAAAAAAAAAAAACATTTGGATTCGCAGCACCGCACAGCCAAACTTACAGAGCAAGTCACGCCAGGTGATGCGAAGCAGAGAGCAGGTTCCCCACCACAAAAGCAAAAGCTGGACTTCGTTGCAAAACCAGTAAGTGGGGGGAGTTGAAGAAGTTGGTCGGGCAGTTTGTTGTGGAGGAAATGCTGCGATTAAACACGGTTGATTCGCCTTCGTTTCAACCCGAGAGGTTTCGAGAAGCTTCTGTTAATGATGTACAACCACTGGTTTTACTCGCCTCTCTCATTAACTCATAACATGGGATTAAACATAAGATAAAAAATAAAGATAAAAAAATAAAAAATGCAGATTATAAATAGTAAGTTTTGTCACAGTGTTAACTGTTAAATATGTCAGGTCAAGAAATGTTATAGTCTATATTTTAAATTTTTATAAAGACAAGTATTTATGTTAAGTGAAGACAAGAAAGGCTGTCTTTATTTTATTTTTTATAAAAACAAGTATTTATGTTAAGTGAGGTGAAGAAAGACTTAAGTTAAGTCAAGAAAGACTTTTTTTTTTTTTTTTGTAAAACATGTTTTTTTCAGGAAATAGTTTTTAAGCTAAACTTTCAATGACAGGAGATAGATTGTTGATGTTACTATTAAAAATACACTTCCAATAAAGTGAATGTTGGCAAAACCGGTTATAATTTTTTATGTTGACGTCGTGTGTTTTTTTATGTTGAGGTCGTTATGTTGAGGGTGTGTTGTCGGCAACTGCTGAATGTAACTAATAAAAGTAACTTGTAAGTAACTTAGTTACTTTTAAAATCAAGTAACTTGTAAAGTAACTTAGTTACTTTAAAAATCAAGTAACTTGTAAAATAACTTAGTTACTTTTTCAAAGTAACTGTGGCAACACTGTTTGTTAACATTAGTTAATGCATTAACTAACACACATCTTTTGATCATGATAATGTATTAGTAAATGTTTTCCATTAACTAAGATTAATAAGGAATGTTCATGTTGTAGTTACCGGGTGAATAAATGATTTCTGCGTGAACAATCCTTTCCATTTCTCAACAATCCTTTAGTGAGCATGGATAGATATGCCCACAGAAATGGATGCAAGGAACTCATGGCAAGATTTTTGCTTGGTGGAAAACTTTACCCAAGATAAGTGTTGAAAGTGTTGTATGCTATTGCCAATTCTCGTACCGTTCTAAGGGGATGTGGCGCTAATTTGGCAACACATGGGTGTAAATCCATCCCAAATACAGGCATGTGTCATCCCAATTAAACTAGACTCGCAGGTGGAGACCTTTTGTTACCAGTCTGCCCTTGTCAGCTCTTCTGCCCCCTCATTGGGCTCTGGTAAACATCTGACTTTCCATCAAGAGGAGACTAGAACAGTCACCATCTGGAGGAGGGTGTTTGGCCCGAGGATACAAAACAATGACATGAAAATACAAGTCAGGGGAAAACAATGTGATGACGCGTGCCAAAACGGCCCGGCCACGTCTTTTTGTAGTTTACAGGAGAGATTTCGGTTTCAGCGCCCCCGCTCCTATTTTCGTCCTTCAAATGATGATGACACACGGTTGTTTTCAATCCCTGCGGATCCGGCGGAGCGCAGCATGTTCGAGTTGTTGATGCCTGTGTAAACTTTTCTGCTCATTCCCTGGTGTGACATGCTCTTGCCCTTCGTTTCGTATCTGCTCCTAGTACTTTTAGGTTCATTTCAGACTGTTCCTTTGCCCAAAAAGACCAGACAAATAATAATACGAGAGCTATTCGTCAGTGTTTAGCTTTATGACCTTGATTCACACACTCTCAGCACATGAGTAATACAAGCCACATTATAGTAACTGCTGTCAGTGAAGGTAACCACTGCTACTTCTAGATGTGTGTGTCAGCACCACTGCCGAACCACGCTATTAATAGAAGGCACAGTGTGTGTCTCAGGTGAAAGCAGTCTTTGTGTCCTGTGGTCTTTGCTGTGTGTGGCTAGGGGAAGGTGACAGGTGCAGATCTGTGTTGTGGCCAGCTCATCTGTTTTACACTTTTGTCCTTTTAATGCAGAAACAGTGCAGAGAGTATCTTGGCAAGAACAAGTTCTATATATTAGGGACGCACAAATATGCACCACATTAGTCAATATTAAAGATATTTCCTTGTTTTGCCATCTCACACTTATATACCAACAATAAATCGTATGGATTCATACAAGACAGATGAAAGAAACACGCAATATGAAAGTATAATTTTTTCCCCTATTCTTATTTAGATGGCCTATTTCTATTTCTAATAAATCTGATGGCTTCATACAAAAAGTATGTTCAATATCATGGTATCGTACTGCTTATTGGTCAAAATTACTTTTTTCAGTGTCAGACAATATTTTTTTGTGGATATTTAATATTCTTGTGCTCATATTTTTAACTTAGGTTTACCTCTCCTGTCATAAAATGCTGAATTAAAGTACATAAAACAATATTAATTAAAAAAAAATGTTAAATGTAATCTTAGGGGTGAAACTAAGATATATTCTCTTATTATCTTTTTTTAAAATCATTATATTATCATTTTTTTCTAATTAAATGTAATCTTTAGCTAATCTCAAAATGAATTTCCATCTGTATGTATATTACAATGTCATGATGCTAAAATTCCCTGATTTTACTTTTTATTTTTAATTTAATTTTTAATTTCAGAGTATATATATTTCGAATTACTAGTCTATTTACATTTTTATTTCTTTAATTTTAAGCATAAAAGGTCTTTTCTTGTGTTTAAAAACAATTTGCCAATAGGGTGAAACTAAGATATATTCTATTATTTTCTTTTTTTAAATCATTATATTATCTATTTTTTCTAATTAAATGTAATCTTTAGCTAATCTCAAAATGATATGGTATATTACAATGTCATGATGCTAAAATTCCCTGATTTTACTTTTTATTTTTAATTATATTTTTAATTAATTTAGAATTTTAATAGGAGTCATATATCGTTTTCTGCCTTAACATGAATATAATTCTTGGCTTACTGTACCAGACAGATATTTTAATATCTGAGCATCCCTAATAAAATCCAGAAAAATGGCATTAGCATTACTAAAAAGTTAAATAGTGAATTACAAAACTGCATTACTGAAACACTAGCCCCATTATGGCTCATGACCACAAGTTTCGGTTTAAATTTCAAGGTGTTTAAGGTAAATCCTGAATCTTTTATCTTTTTAAAATATATTAAGATGAAACAATCTGATTGCATGCGGTTAAAGAGATGCCTGAGAGGAGAGCGCTGTTCAAAACAGATAAGGCCCTTCTCTGCTTCACTCACTCACCCTCATCCAACGTTTCCTGCTGCCTCATAGAGTCTTTATCTCAACCCATCTCCCAACTCGGATACACCGCAAACCCTCTCACTCTCACGGTTTAACCAGTCGCGGCCGAGAAGGCGTGCTTGCTCTACCAGCTCTCTTTCCATCTGTCTCATCAGTTTAATACAAAGTGTGAAGTTACTGCTGATCCCAAGAGCTGTTAACGCTTTTCTAAAACATCCACTATAGCTGTGACCGAATATAAACAGTTGACATAAATATTCACTTTCAAGATAAGGAAAATCCGTATATGTTGATCACATGACAACTTACTAAAATGAATGTGTGTGAAAGTAGTTGTTAAATAACATGTGTAGCCTACTCTTGGTCATTGATCATCACCTTCTCAGTGCCTGTTTCACAGACTCTCCATCCACTCATTGATTCATGCAAATTGATTTCATATGGATTTTGTGATGTAATCTATTAGCTCCTCATGTGTCTGCTAAAGGCTTTTAAATGATCAGACGAATTGAGCTGTCGGCCGAATGAGGTCAAGAATAATGACCTGTGATTAACTGCAAAAGAGACTGAAAATGAAACAAAGAAGGTTAGAAAAAAATATTAATGGAAGCATTATGAAATTACTGAGAAAGGAAACGGGGAAGGACTAGTTGATTTAGATGATTTATCTTGCATAAAATAATTTTTTTCTTTCATTTTAAGCATAAATGGTCTTGTCTTGTGTTTAAAAACAATTTGCCAATAGGGTGAAACTAAGATATATTCTCTTAAATCATTATATTATCTATTTTTTCATCTATATTTATATGATCATTTTTGTTGCATTTTGTGTAACACTTTATTTTGATAGTCCTGTATTGCTTTGGGCCTTATAAGTCTTTTCGGTAACACTTTACAATGAGGTTCATTAGTTAACTACATTAGTTAACATTAATTAAGAATGAACAATACTTCCTGCAGCATTTGTTAATCTTTGTTAATGTTAATTTCAACATTCACTAATATTTGATTAAAATCTTGTTAACATTAGTTTATGCACTGTGAACTAACATGAACAAACAATGAACAGCTGGACTTGTATTAACTAACGTAAACAAAGATGAACAAAAACAGTAACAAATGTATTGCTCATGGTTAGTTCATGTTAGTTAATATATTAGCTAATTTTTAATTAATGAACCTTATTGTAAAGTGTAGCATGGTTATTTAATGTGTTACATTTAAAAAAAAATGATACTCAGATTCCTCATGTAAAATTGTTATAATTGTTGCAACTCACATTGTTAAACAGCCAACAGCAAAATTGCTTTTTATTCTGGCTGACCTTTTGCAAAATATATATTTATTCTCTAAGCTCAGAATCAGTTTCAAATCACACTTTGGATTATTCGGACAAAAAGCTGTATGATTAAAGCAGACAACTATGCATTTATAAACACTGACTGTCCCTTTAACAGCCTAGGAGGATACATTGCATGTTTAAAAGATTGAGAACTTAATGCAATCATGAAACAATTAGTCAAAAGCACTTGTGTGAACGTTGTCTGAATTATGCAGATGGTGCAGATCTGTATTTCTCCTGTGAGGAGCTATGAACTTGAATTAAAAACTCAAGGGTATGGCCTGCTCTCCAAACTGGCTGGCCAAAAGAACAAAACAAATCAGGGAGACGTCTTCTACGCGTGCTGGCGTTTATCATGCTACGTTCACTGGCAGTAATGTGTTTAGACGCATGTCAGGACCACTGTTGTTGGGATGGCGGCGGGGGATGGGAGACTTATCTAGTACTGCTAGATCAGCACAACTTTGATTTCATTGATTGAGTCGACTGCAGAGGACATCTTAACAGTCATATTACACAAAGAAAGGAATGTAGCCTGCATTTTCTGCTATATGTCTGTATAAACATCACGCTCTTCTTAAATAACAACACATTTAAAGCATGTGTTTAATATTAAATTAGCTTAAATTAAAAAATGTTTGTGTTATGTTTGAATCAATATAACATGTTCATCCATTTTGATTACAGTTTTAACATAAACTAATAAAATGAATGTGATTAATATTTGGCAGTCATATATAATGAACAATATTTCTGTAATAGTTCTAATAAACTTAATGTTTTAAATACACAATAACCAGGTATATTCATCATAAACAAATCTAATTTGTTTCAATCTCATACATTTTAATACGTGAATATTCCTTGGCCCAAAGCATGTTCATACTTTTTCAATTAATACATTGAATTGTTTTCACAACGAACAGATTTATGCTAATTCTAAACCATTTGGGGAAAAAATTGCATTTTTTAAAATATCATTATTGTTTAAAAAACAAAACAAATATGCAAATAGTTAATAATAAATTATACCATGATTTTTTTGAGTGCAGAAATCATTCCCGTTTCATTTATGTCTCATTAAGTTTATTAGTTTGTTTATGTTAAAATTAGTTTGTTTATGTTGCTTATTTGATAACATAACATATAATATAATTAATGAACATTTGATTCTTAATACCATGCCAAATAATAACCAAATAAAATAATAAAGTAATTTAAAAACAAAAGTTTTAGTTATATTTAGCATATAGTATTTATTTTAGTTTCTTTTTTCAATGTATTTCATTATTACCTTAGTGGAGTGATGACATGCATATTTAATATAAATTAAATCTGAGTGAATGCCTAAAAGCCTGTTGATATTTCCCTAAATTTAATAGGCCAACATAAGAAACGAATGTTAAAAATCCTGGTACTGCGTTATATTAGGAGACGACTTCCATGGAACATCCTGTTGGTCAATGTCAAGCAGTTTTGTAATGACTTCTGACTCATTATGGAAGCATAGATAAAAAAGACTGTGTATCTGTGTAGTTTTTAAGTGCTCATTTGATTTCTATCAGACCAGTACGAGTTATTATGTATACAACAACAGACATCACAGAACATCCTAATCCTGTGACTGACAAACTTGCAGTTTTCTCACACCACAGAAAGACTTTCTGCAGACTCAGTGCTTTGTTTATCGGCGGTATTTATACACTTCTTCTTTATGGTGGCTTGACAGCAGGGAGTGGCACGCTACTCTTCTCAGTATGGCTGTTTGGTGAGGAGGACGTGACGGAGTGGATCTTTTCCCATACTTGTATGTTTCTTTCTGTCTCCATAATAGACAGAACTAAATGCTTGTTTACACTGTACATCCAGTGATGGATATTTGCATAATTTTGGTAGTAAAACCACCAGCAGTTACAATGAAAGGGGTCTGTTTTTTATCATGGTGTTTGTCTTCACATATCCACAGACAAAAAAAAAAAAAAAAGAAGAAACAAAAAGGCACAAATGTGTCAAATGTAATAGAGGTTTCCCTGGTAGACCATGAAGTTCTGAGTGCATCTTTAAGAAGTTCCCTGCCAAAAGATTTCAAAAGCAGTCTCATTGCATTGTAACCTGGTTTATAAAGCGCTGATTCATAAACAGATAAACTAGCTTGTCACTGTGAAGGCCAGGGGCCGAGATGCCAGATCCACTCTCACTTGCTCCTGCATGCGAAGGTGGGTTTCTTCACCTTTCTATATGAAAACAAGGTCAGAGAGCAAGGAAGAGGAGAAACACTGACTGTATGACTGCATGAGGACCGAGCATTTGCCAGTTTGCTTCTTTAACTACAGGCACTTTTGGCTCAGTGGACTTTCTCTCAGTTAATTTGTTTTTAGTGGATATAAATCTTTTTAAAGAATTAAAACTTCATAAAGTAAGGAAACAATCTATTGATCAAAAGAGACATTAAAGACTTTTAGATTGTTGAAAAATTATTTCTGTTTGAAATAAATGCTGCACTTTCTATTCATCAATGAATCATAAAAAAAAAAAATAGTTCCCACAAAAAAGTCAACATTGATAAGAATAAAAATGTTTCTTTAAGCAATAAATCAGCATATTAGAATGATTTCTGAAGGATCATGTGACACTGAGGACTGGAGTAATGATGCTAAAAATTCAGGTTTGCCATCATAAATTATATTTACAGTCATTAATAAATTATAATATAATTTATGTATTAATTATATGTATTGTAATATCATTAATAATTATAATGTAATATCATTAATATCTTTATTTTAAATGCAGACAGCATAAGCTTTTAAAACATACTGCAAAAACATCATAAAAATCTTACCAACCACAAGTTTAATATTTTTATATTCCGTTTAAATTTTTAAATTTAGTTAAAAATATGTCTATATTTATATATATATATATATATATATTTTTTTTCAGTTACATCACGTTAAACTAAAAACATACTAGAAATGTTGCCTATTATTTGGCAGCTAATTAAAATAAAGTAAATTTACATTTTTGAACATTTTATTTTATTTTAAGTAATGAAAATGTTTGTTTTTTTAAGATTTTGGTTTTAGTTAGCTATAACCCTGCTATACATCTCATATTTGAATATATGCATGCTTATTGACCAAGTGCACTCAATTAAAAACAAATAGTACAATAAACCATTCAATTTTTAAAAAAATGATTTGTACACATTTCTACACAATAAATATTGAATGGTTTATTGTATTTGATAAGATTATCATTGTTTTAATTAAAATAAAATAGATTTAAATAACAATCAAATCTATGCAGGTATTTAGAATAGCAAAAATGAAAAACCTTTCCAAGGGAGGTTTAATATAACAGAAAATAAGAGAAATTAGCCTGTAGTTGAAGAAACACCCATCAAAAACTTGGATTCTATATCTATTACAAAAAAGTATACATCATGAAGTCTGCATGCAGTCGGGAAACAATAACGGAGATAAATGTTTGTGGTTCTCATTTGTAGCTGTGAAATGTTACCTCAAATTAACACATTACTTCCCCATTCTGTTGAAGCACATAAGCCCGAGTGTGAGCGTCAAATGCCCTTGGTGGTGAAAGTGCTGACAAGCCAGTTTAACATGAGATGGCGAGGCCTGATAACACCTTTTGAAGCCTGATCCCTATTTGCCACCTGTGGGAAAGCTCGTCTTCTCTGTCCTCCATGTTCTTTTGCCATCATGCTACTGTCACACTACACGAGCTGGGTTCAAAATCAGCAGACAAACATGATATTAAGGAGACAAAAAGACTAACGCTGAGCTGATTCATTATTTGCAGGGTTATTATCATATGAGAATCCATTACTAATTAACTAATTTTAAAAAACTTATTAAAGTTTTAGTAAGAAACAACTAAAAATACGTTATTTTTTTTTTAAAATTACAAATTAAAATAAAAAACTGAAAATATAAAAAAAATATAAAAAAATGTTTACTAAAACTATAAAAATACACTGATTAAAATGATTATATGGTGAAGTAAATAAATTAGTGTGAATATCAATGTTAGAAAAACCTACTCAACTTTCTGATACTAGTGTTCCCATCATGCACTGGGGCAGTAATAATTAATAAGGTTGCATTTTTTCTCTATAATTGTTTATGACATGTGGAGTTCATTGTACTCAAAATGGCATGTTCATGATCCATGATCCAACGAATGTTACCGTTATTGTGTTTTGTGTACACAATACTGTTACCGTTATTGTGTATTGTATACACTTTGGGTGTGCCAGTTTGAGACAATAAAATTAAGAAGATTACTGCTATATCTGTAATGTGTATATCTCCATTTGCTTTATGGCATATGATTTATTATTCCATTACACTATGTTATCCTGCTACATTTGTCCTACATTACATTAAAATAGTTGTTCACTTAAAAAAAAAAACCTTGTCATTCTTTCTTCAATCGAAAAGAAATGAAGGATTTTGATGAAAACATTCCAGGATTTTTCTCCATATAATAGACTTAAATGGGAACCAAATGGTTCAAGGTCCAAAAGACAGTTTCAGTGCAAACTGTTCAAAGGGCTTTAAATGATCAAGCGAAATGATCGCTCATTTAAAAAAAAAAAAAAACCCAAAGTTTAAGTTTTATAAGCTCAAATGGTTTTATAAGCTTGCTCTGTTCTGTGATAGGCGTTTGTGACTGTTCAAACTCGTTTATCAAAATGAACAAATCTTTTTTCGTGTCATTTTGTTCATTCAACGAACGAAATGAACGCGTTGACTCGGGAATAGATTTGTTCATTTTGATAAACGAGTTCGAACAGGAGAGTCATGAACGCACATCACAGAACAGAGCAAGGCGACAATTTGAGCTTATAAAACTTACACTTTGTTATTTTTTTTTTTTAAATAAGCGATCGTTTCGCTTGATAACACCCTTATTCATCGTCTGGAATAGTTTAAAGCCCTTTGAACAGTTTGCAGTTTGCACTGAAACTGTCTTTTGGACCTTGAACCGTTTGGTTCCCATTGAAGTCTTATATGGAGAAAAATCCTGGAATGTTTTCATCAAAAACCTTAATTTAAAAAAAAAAAAAGAATGACATGGATATCTTGGATGACATGGGGGTGAGTAAATTATCAGCAAAAGTTTTTTTTTAAAAAAGTGAACAACTCCTTTAAGATGAAGACATGTTGAAAGTCTGTATTCTATGAAAAACGTGTCTTTAATTCCATGGACTATCATGACACATTTCTGAGCTGATTGGGTAATTTAACTGTTTGGCGAAGCACTGCAAATCTATAAAAGCTGTATACTTTTAGCATCTAGTTTGGCTCCAGGTTTAGAAACAAATCTTCTTCAGAAGAGATCAGCTGGACACGTCTATATCACAGTTTTGTGTGCTGGAATATTCAGGATACAGTCTTTGCGGCTCCAGACTTACAGCCTTGAACTTTTTGTCAACTCAGTGCTCATGAAATGTTCAGCCTTTGAGTTTGTGGCTTTAAAATAAAAGAGTGCATATAGGCTTTAACAAAAGCATGACCCACTGAGTTTTTATGGCCGGTTTAATCCTGTACTTTAGCCAGGCTAAAAGGCAAGTGTATCAGTGACAGAGGTTTGAGAGGGAGAAGGAAGTGACAGTGTGGGAGGAAGCCAGAATTCTCCTAGTGGGTCATGTGTGTGTTGTGTGCTCATGAAGTGCTTTCATCAGTTCTGACGCACAAGAGACCAGCCAGCATCTGCTTATCTGAGGTTTTCTAGAAATGTGAAAAAAAAAATCTAAGCTTCCACTTGTAGACTCATTGCAAAACCTATTAGAATGCATGCAGTAAAATACTAAAAATAATTGTCTAGCTCACCCAAAAATTATTTCAGCCTCATGTCATTCCAAAAGTGTATGACTTACTTGTTTTTGTCCTTACCGTGAAAGTTAGGGGTCTAAAACCAGAGTGGACCCCGTTGACTTTTATCAAAAAACATACTTCAAAATATCTTTTTTTATTCCACTGACGAACGAGAAACTCATACAAATCTGGAACGACACTGTAAAAAATAATACTGTAATACTGTGGATGTCAGCAGCATACCGTAACTATACGGTCTGTTACTGTTTTTGTGTTAGAGCATATATCTGTTAAATTAAAGTTTAATACTGTAGCCGACAATACAGTATTTAGCTGTTAGTTTCAAAAACAGTAACACACCATAATTTTACAGTATGATGCTGGCAACCAGAGCTGCCAGTAGTTTTTACAGGATTTCTTTGCAGTGTAGAATGTTATTTAAAACTATCCCTTTAATTTTCAGGTTTGACTTTGATATTCAGGACTACACTGCTGCATATTGTGGTAGTAAAATCAGTTCCTAGAACTTATCGAAATTGAGATGAATCATTGATTTATAGTGTTTGTGGACGGTAAATCATAATGAATCACAACACCCCCACTAGCTGTCATTGCTCCAAACGCAGAAACAAGTGGACATCCTGAGCGGAAACCACTAACCCCACCGCCGCATTGCATTCCTTCACTTCATCTCCCCTCACTCTTGAACAAAGTCACTTGACCAGACCCCTATTTAGGAAGTGAAAGAGGAAGCTCCATATATCCCCATCCATCCTCACTGCCACACGGCTGCTGCTGTTCACGTGAGGGGTGAGAGAGATAGAGGACACTGGTATTATCCACAGTAAAAAACAGCCTGAAAGCAGGAACAGACCAGTTCTGACCAGCCAAGTTCTGCTTGAGAGATCAGGCACTTTTGACTCAGCGTTCGGCCAGAGGATGTTACTTGGGTACTGTACTATAACTGCAGGTGGACGAGTGTACAAAACAAGAACAAATGCTGGAATCAAAATGTTCTACATGGCACAACGTATAGTTCTCATTTTAATATGATTAATAAACATTATTACATGTATCGTTTTAATATAAAATAGAAATGTAAATTATATAAAAACGTTTAAATGTAATAATGAATCTTAATTTAAAATGATAATTGAAATAAATATGCTACATTATACAGTTGTAATTCAAAATATAAATGTATATTACGTTAAAATATATTTATTACATTTTTACATCTACTATAATATGCATTTATATTATTATTTATAATTGTATAATATATATTTATTTCATTTATTATTGTAATATTATATACATAATAATTTATATTATATTGAAATTAAGTAAAAATGAATCATTTAAATACAAAAATTAAAAAACGCTAGAATGTAAAAATGTTCTACAAGGCACAAAGTATTTTAATATAATTAATCAATATCATTAAATACGAGTCATTATCAAATACATTATACAGTTGTAAATCAAAATAGAAATGTAATTACTTAAAATGTTTAAATATATTTATTACATTTTTACATCTAATGTAATATGCATTTATATTATTATTTATAATTGTATAATATATATTGATTACATTTATTATTGTAATATTATATACATTATAATTTATATTATATTAAACTTAAGTGTTTAATTTAAATGCTAAAATTAAAAAATACTAGAATGCAAAAATGTTCTACGAGGCACAAATTAATTCTAATTTTAATATAATTAATCAATATCATTAAATATGATTCATTATTAGATATTTTATCAATAATACACATATTAAAATGATCACTGTATTACCATTATATTATATTTAATATATATAATTGTAAATGTATATGTAAAAAATATGTATATTATATTAAAATTATAAATGAAATAAATATATTTATTTTATCATATCGCTGTAACAGAAAATTGACAACATAAATACAACTATAAATGATATTATTATAAATGATAAAATTATAAATGTAATAATAATCAATAAAAAAATAAAACGTTTTTTCTGCCAAATAATATTAAACTTGTAAACTTTAAAGTTGTTTACAGTCCCGTAGCAAGCAGACAAATGTATGATAATGGTCAGGTGGGCATTTATGTGCACGGCTCATCCGATCACAACCCGTTTTACAACCAGAATATGTTTACAAGTAAAAAAAGCCACCATAACTGTTATCAACTTTTTTGCGCTTTTGCTTGTTCTTGGTCTCTTCCTGCCTCAGTGTTTCAGTGACCCTGTGATGCCACAGAGAAGCAGACACCTTGGGTAGAGTGCTGACTCAATGGAGCGAAGGCAGGGTGGGGGAAGGAGGGGACTGGAGGGCTCAGACATTAGTCACAATTATCTCAAGCGCAGGGAGAGAGGTTGTTAGTGACTTTTACAACTGCACTGCGTATGCCGTGATAAAACACTGTACATCGAGTCATTTCTCACTACAAGAGTGATGATTACTGTGAAAAATCCACAGCAGACATGCAGCTTACAGAACCAAAAACTGATTTGAGTGAATCAGTCATTATGAGTGAATCGCTAAACTTACATTACTGCCATTTTTATTGATCAGAGTACACAATGCTTTCAATCATTCTCACTTATGAAAGACAAGCTCACCCTAAATGGGATGAGAAAGAGAACATAAATCTGTTGCTTCGTGAAAAACTGCTTTTGCACCTGTGACCCTGTATTGCACAGGTGGCACGTCATTACAAAGAGGTCAATCTTGCACTAACTGTTAAGGAGCAGTTGACAACAAGGTCGAGGGTTAAAGGCTGTTTTGCCACACATGTTGTTTGGATCCCGAGAAAAGGAGAGTTGTGTAAACCAAAAATAACTAAATCTATTTGTGTCAGTGTTGTGAAAGTGCATCAGCACGGCTGCTTTACTTATTTCGTTTACTTTTATTAACAAAGTGTGCAATCCGTATTTGCCTAGTTTAAGTTTGCATATTTAAATCTTTTTAATTCTTTACCAAAAGTGCAAATATTCTAAAGCACACATTGTTCGTGATTTGGGGTTTAGATTACTCATTGTTCTTGTAAAGTTTGTCATGGGCTGGCTGTTATTGGAGTTATATAGTACAATTACGTACGAGAGAAATGAAGTGACAGTTCGGATGGATGGCCTTTGCTTTCCTCTTAAGGAGAGGGCAGAGGGCTAAACTTATTTCCACCTTGGCACAATCAGTGCCGTGCAGCTCTTCTCCGAGTCTCTCGAGTCATTAGAAAACACAGTTGTCTCAGGAAACAGCCGCTAAGCGAGGTCAAAGGTTGCTGCAAGTAGACATACCTGCGTTCTGTTTTTTTTTTTTATGCTCACATGATATTTTATGTGTGCGCTGATGCATTTGTGTGCATTTCAGGTCAATCTGTGTTGACTTTTTATGAACAATGTGGTTGATGGGTTACATATAAAACATCCCTGTGTATAAGATAGGCCTGCATAGAAAAGTATAGCCTAAAAAAAGATTAGGGAACTCAGAAACTTTTTGCTTCAAAAATTTATTCTGGAGGTACAAAGCAAATCACAATCATTTACTCTTCAAAAGTTTCAAGGAAGGAACAATTCTTGAAAATAGTACAACTGATTAGTGAAACAAAATGAAAGATATAGAAACTGTCCGAACAAACAAAAATATCAATGCAATGCATCAATTGCCAAAAGGGTCAAATGTCATTTGCATAGCTGAGATGGCTGTTGTGAAAACTCAAAAGATAAAAGTTACATTATCAAAACCAGCTTGACATGTCAGAGATAAGGTAGAGTGAAAATATAAAATACTGAATAAGAGAAGTAAAACTTTCTCCTCCGCTGACAAACAAACAAACAAACAACCATAAGATGGTTTGCTGGTCTTTTAACTGGTTTTAGAGGGGTTTGGGGTCTCAACCAGCAAACAATCTTCTTCTAACTTGAAACTTCAGAAATCCTGAATACAGGTTGAACTACCGCAAAAACTCGGGCGATGATGGATTTTCACAAGAGGGTCCGTTACTCTGGCAGTTCATTCCGACAACTAGCCTCTCGCATTTGAGTTTGTATGCGTCCCTCTCGCGCACCAGCCGACTGAGCTCGTGCTTCAGCTGCTCCACTTGCGTCGCGAGGCTCGTCTTCTCGTGCTCCAGAGTGTGTTTCTGCTGAACGCGTTTGTGCCGGCAAGACTGAGCGTACCCGCGGTTCTTCAAGGTACGACGTTTCTGCTTCAGGCGGATAATATCGTCCTTGCTCATACCGCGGAGGTGTCGGTTGAGCTCGCGGACAGACATGGACACCAACTGCTGGTCGGAGAAGCGGCTCTCCGCGCGCTCGCTGCGCCTGTGTTGCGTCTGATGGTGGGACTTCAGGTGAGTCGCGCCTTGAGATGAGCAGTCGATATGCTGCATTAACTGGTCCATGCTTTTGCCGTGCGCAAAGCCAGGATTGTGGCCGAGCTCCGTGTACTGCTGCTGCTGCTGCTGCTGCTGATGATGATACTGATGCACACTCGGCGCGTGGAACTGACCCATGCTCCTGTATCCCTCCATCTCTGCCTGGTGGAGCTGGGACGGGTGCGCATGCATGAGATTCGCACTTAAGGCTTCCCGGACATCCTCGGGTGTTAGTTCAAGACAGTGTGGATCCGCGTGCTGTGGATAAGTCCCCGTGCTCAGGGTCCAGTAGAGATCGTCAGCACTGCTTCTCTGTCCACTCGGGCTGAAGCTCGGCGATGAAGGCACGGAGCTGCACGGGGTGCTCACGGGTGTGCTGGACACAGAGCCTGGCACGTGTAGACCGCACTGCTGGATAAAAGAGCGATCTGGTCCCAAAGCAGCAGTCTCCTTCTTCACGTCAAACCTCATGTCAAAGTCACCGTAGTCCATATTCAGCTGATTTTTTGCCAGCTCCAGAAGACCATGATGATCCGCCGTCATGATTTCAGCAGATGTTTCGATGAAGTGAACAACTTATTACTGAGGTTTAGGTTGCATCAAGGTTCTGAAACACCACTTAGGCTATACAATCGAGCTGAATGTGAAGACACCGCTTTCAACCACCCTCCTGGACAATTTAGCCAAAGGAAAGTGAGCAGGTTTCGGTCTCAGATGGTCTGTCGTTGACAAGGGCAGGATGTATGTTGAAAAGAAAGTAAATCACGCTGCTTTAAAAAGGATCCGCGCAGCGAGACCACGCCCTATTTCCCATCACAGCTGTCACTCTCAGAAAAGCACGTCCAAGTTACTTTTACCTCAAATCAAAAGGAAAAAAACAAAACAAGAAGTTGTATTTTATACAAGGAAAAAGAAACCTATTAATAAGGTTAGCGTACTTTTTATTTTCAAGTTTTTCAGGGTTCTGAGTAAGCTATATGATTCTCATTGTAGCAGCCTATTGTTTTTTTTATTATATTTAAATTATAGGCCTACGTCAAAGGCAGTGCAATAAACAAGCTACTAACACAATACACTTTCCAGTGTAATGATCTGACAGTCACAACAACAAGCATTACAGTATTGTTGTAGGCCTACAATTTTGGTGACTGTAGATCTATATTTCACAGTTCCTATTATTGTTATTTTAGCCTACATTTGAACTAAAATCTGATTGTCATTGTAAAATGTACTGGCTGGTGCAACTGAAGGCCACAGAATCCCTTAAAGTTGGCCTCTCCAGCAACTGTCTGTGACCAATAATAATAAAGAGAGATAAGTCAACACAAGACCATCAGGGTAGCACATCACACTAAATTAAGGCTATATAAGCATGGACTATAGGCTATATAAAATGCAACAAAAATGTAGGCTACTCCAATGTACATGACAGATAACAAACATTTAAAAAATATATATAGCCTATATAAAAAATATTTTTTTAAAACCTAAACATCTATAAAATCTGGGAATCCCATTTCCACTATTCATGATAGCTTATAAAAAATCCCCATCATTTTAACAAGAGTATTACATTTGTATTTCTATGCGCTTAATTATTTTTTTTTACTGTTATATATATATATATATATATTAAATCTGCAATGCAGTAGCCTAATGAGAATGTAAAAAAAGTATGATGATAAAGCGTGAGATACCTCGACTTGTTTCAGTTTCGTGAGGTTGACGCTGCCAGTGAAAAACTGAAAATAAAGTTTAAACACCAAACTGGAAGCAATTGTGAGATGAGCTAATATAAGTTAAGATGGTATTTGGACACGATGATTATCCAGGTTAGAAGATAGTCAGAATACGCATGCAGTATGATGGCGTATGTTTCTCTGATAGCTCTTTTACTGACACCATGTGGCCATTGTGTGAAACGGCTGATTTTTTTTTCCAAAATGTGATAAGGTAGGTAATTTTTACATTTACAAATGAACAGTTAAGACAACAACAGTCAGTGCATCTCCTTTTTAATGTATTATCTAGAGAAGGTTGGCTGTAAAATCAACTATTTTCCTAAACTTGATATTTAAAAAATATTTTAAAATATTTAAAGTTCTTGTAACAAGGATGTGTAGAGTGAGTGACCGAGAGAGAGAGAGAGAGAGCGTGTATATTTGTATACACAACATTTCAAAGCATTGAAAAACTGGTGCCTCGGTTCACTGTATATTTAGTAAACACAAAAGCACCAATAAAGTGAAGAAAACAAGTGCACAAAAGTAGAGCCTTGACAGAACATTCATGGAGCTACCGGGAAACATTCAAAGTACAATGATGACAAGACACCAAAAAGCTGAGGTAATGATTGCCGGAGAACAGCTAAGGTACGCTATATTCACAAAGCTTAGTCCCAGGACGACACTTACAAAGTTATAAATCTCACCTACTAACACTTGCAAGACTTTATTATATATTGTATTATTTGTTGGATATAAACACTATTTTGTTATACAGTGCAGGTGATAATCTTATTTTTACTTTATTTTTTTTTAAATGTACATAATAATGGTTGTAATAATCTGTGCTTTGAAGATTACGACTACATGATAGCAAGTTGATTAAGGACCACAGACACCATTTGCGAACATACCCGAATTGTTTTGTGGCTCAGGAGTTAATTGATTGGCTGATTGCTCATAAAGAAGTATCTGATCGAGAGACAGCTGTCCAGCTCATGCAGTACCTCATGGAACATGATATCATTCATCACGGTAGAACATTATTTACTGTACACCAAATAACAAAGAATATGATACAACAAGGTCATTTCTGTGTTGTCTCATATTTGGACCCATTATTTGACTCATTGTGTTTGAATGAACAGGTTGTATCAATTTATATTTTACCATTTTTCTCATCTTAATAGTGTGTGATAAGTGGTCCGTGTTCAAAGATGCCAAATACTTGTACAGATTCAGAAAAGATGATGGCACATTTCCTTTCAACATAGAAGTTAAGATCTTCATGCGTGGACAGAGGCTATATGAACAGTAAGACATTTTCACAGGAAGTTAATTTTTTTTTTTTAAATGTTAATTTAGCTTTAAAATGCAGTCATTCCTCATTAATACTTTCCAACCAGTCCATTATGTTGTCCTAGAGTTTTCATGATCTTCAGTCTGTTCTGAATTGGTATCTTTTTTAATCTTTTTTTTTTTTGGTAGCACTTTACGAAGAACATTTGTTAATGCATTAGTGTACTTAGTCAATTTAAATGTTAAAAAGTTTGGGGTCAGTAAGTTTTTTTTTTATTAAATTGATGATTGATGATAAAAAAATGATTAAATTGCTCCAAAGGGACAGTAAAGACATTAATAATATAATAAAATATTTCTATTTCAAGCAAATACTTTTTAAAACTTTCTATTCATCAAAGAATCCTTAAAAATGTATCACTGCTTCCCAAAAATAGCAACATATTAATGATTTGCTGAAAATTCAGCTTTGCCATCACAGGAATAAAATACAAATTATATTAAAATAGAATTATAGAGTTATTTTAATTTGTAATAATATCTCAAAATATTACTCTTTTATGTTTTTTTTGATCAAATAAATGCAGCATAGGTGGGCGTAGATCTCACCGACCCAAAATGTTTGAATGGTTGTAGTAAATGTTTAAATTAACATGAACCTATATTGATAGGTAAAAGTATTTTCATTATTAGTCTCTTTTTTCAAAATAACTGTATCAAAGTTCATCTGTTGCTTTTTACAGCCTTATCCCAAGTAAAGACTCCATCTTACAGCTGAGACAGGAAAAGGGAGTGGCTTATGAACGGTCTTTCCCTGGTTACATGTTAATTGATTGGCTGCTACAGAATGGTGAAATAGAGAGTCGGCGGCAAGGACTAGATCTCTGCAAGGCCCTTCTGGAGCATGATATCATTCAGCATGGTAAGAAATATTATGATAGTGTGTGTATTATTTCCCCATTAAGCCAAAATGCACTGCCTGTGAAGTTAATCTAATGCAACATACCTGAGAATATAGCAATAACTGCTTGCCTCGCTGAATCACTCCACTCTTCATTTCACTCTGCAGTCTCTCTGAAGCACCACTTTTTTGACAGCGGGTTGCTGTATCAATTCTGCATTAACTTCCGCCGGCGGCGCTGTCTCTCTGAACTGCTGCATGAGACAGACAATGAAGAGATCGAATGTAAAACACAGCATGACCAAGACAGTCCCTTCACACTGCACAGAACATTTCCATCTGAGAGCAAAAGTGACTTCTTATCTGGTATAAAAAATATATATATAAAAAATACTACAAATTTATGACCGCATTGATGGCTTGAGATGTGGTAGGCCTACTTAAGCAAATAGCTCAATTTATTCATAGTGACTTTCGGCACAATAATTGCTGGGTCAGCCCCCTCTGGAGCAATATAGCAATATGAAGCTAAGTGCCTCGCTCAAGGGCGCAGCTGAGATATCAAAGCATAATGAGCACAGTAACTCAACATTTCCGTGCACATCCATATGCAACGTGCAACCTTTGTGTCAGCAAGCTAGCTCCTTAACCTAGGGTTTCTCATTATTTTATTTTACACTAAAGGCCCCTTTTCATAACCCCAAACTATTCATGGACCCCCAGACACACAATAGGCAATATAACAATATGAGCAAATTACTGAAGAAAATAATAATAATAATATAGGCCTATACTGTATATTACTCTGTATTTTTGATTTAATATGCAGCCTTGATAAACATAACAGATTTCGTGAACAAACTTTTCTAATTCATAATTCTGATTTCTAATTCAAGTTGAACCTGCAATGGATGTGCTTACAGATGGACACTGTGGAAGTTTGACCCACCAGCAGCACAGTTCATGTGGATACCCACTCAATGTTTCTATTCCCACTGCTCTTGCAGTACGATGCAATCCCACATCAGGTTATAGAACAGCATGTCCATGCTTTTGAAAATGTGTTAGAGACATAATTGTTATATTTTAATTTTTTTTTTTTTAGGTGAAAGATTGCCAAAAATAAAACTAGTGACATTTTTTCTGTCTGTTGCCAAATTCTGAGCACAACATAAATGTATTATTGTCATTGACAGTGCTGAAAAGACATGTAACCTGTGAGGAGCTGTTTTCTCCAGGTGCTCCTTATATAAAAAGAGTTATTACGGTAGGTCTAGCATATCATGCTCAGCTAGCCATGAAAAGAACCTTGAACTACAGGTTTTATTAATGTGAGTTTTATCATTAAAGATCCTCGGTGATGACCTAGGGTGGGGCATTGTAGTACGGGGAAAATCACCTTGTTATGTTCAGGCGGTGGATCCTGGAAGCCCTGCTGCGGCAGCAGGAGTTAAGGTGATCATAACACGTAAACACATTGCTTACACAATAAACAATTAGAATCCATCATCAGCTGGACTCCAATCTTTTTTTCTTTTTTTTTTACTTAGGTACGCCAGTTTGTGTGCCGAGTGAATGGATGCAGTGTGCTTCACCTGGATTATCGTACCCTCTCTAAGCTGGTAATGACTGGACCCCGTTTTGTTACTTTGGAAGTGATGCAACCACTGGATTAATTTGGCATTGATGGAATAAAATAAAAAATTATACATTTTGAAATGAGTTACTATGTGTAGTGTTGTGAAGGATGTGCAATATTTTTTCCTCCTTATATCATGTAAATCTTCCAATATATTAATATAATATAATGGGAAAAAAATATTATTTGTCGGTTATAATAAAGAAATCATTACAAAAAATCAAAAGAATCTAGTTCCATGTCTGCTTGAAGTTTTGGTTTTACACAGAGGCGACGTTTGCAATTTAGAGGCCCATTTCAAAGAAACAATAGGAGGGCCCCATCATTCAGTCAAACAATTCGTTCAAAATGCAGATTCATTTAAAAATATACTAAAATGAAAGTCATCATTTTATTAACTATCACAGCAATATTACCTTTGTGTTTATTTAACTGTTTTTTTTATGAAATCAATAGACTATCACATTTTAAATTGTGCTGATATTTGGTAAAACTGCACTCTTGTTATAAATATTAAAAACAAGAACTCATACAAGGACATTTTTGCACCATATCTCTAACTTTGGGGGCATTTTTTAAAATGTTGGGGGCATTTTTGCTCCAGCCCTCATTATTTATTCATTGACTTGTTATTCACTTGTTATGTTGATTGCATGTGAGCTTGCAGTCGATTGTAGAAGGGTGGTTGTTTTTTTCCAGGTTTATTTATAATGACATTTTGATAATTACTTTATACTTTTTGAAGTAAAACATATTCATGGATGAAACATTCACAAGATCTATAACACGAATTTAGAAAATAGCAAACACTTTGGTTCAATCTTAGGCTGGCAGATTGGACTTAACATGACTACCATGTTGTTGACATTGAACCAGTCATATCACTAACAACACCAGTGAAAAAATGAACCATCTAAACTTAAATATAACGTTAGTTAGTAGCCAACTGTAATATGGTAGCCTATTTTAGCAGAAACTATTTACCAAGGTGTTAGGCTATAGTTCATCTTAATTTCATCTCGACTGATGTATAAAACCAAGCAAATCTCAAGAACAAAAGCTAAACTTTGTGCAATTCTTTTGCGAATCAACTAATTAAACCTACTTGGTCAGTCGTGTGTGTGTGGGGTTGATGAATGACCACCAGACATCAGCGTGGCGTGGCCCCTTGTTTTGAACTTTACACAAATATATGTCATTTCCGCTTGCAACCGTCCGCCATTTTGAACAGGCTGGGCTGGTGTGTGGTACAGTCTCGAAGAGAAGAAAAAAAGTATTTTTTTTATGCCCAGTGTTTGTATTGAATTGACACAACAGACTATCCAAATCGAGAAATAAAGAACAAGTTCATAGGACCAATAGAAACTTCCTAGTAGTCTGTGTTGCAAATCCAGTTCAGGACACATGGTGCGGATCTCAGGATGAGTTGCCTAAATCCACCGGCGGCAGCAGCGGCGCGAAAGACTGCAGCATCTGCCCGGGCCGAATAAACCACAATCTGCCTCTGTCCTCTCAACTCAACCATTAATTTGGTCCGAAAACGAAACTCTTGAAAGGATTTCGATGCGAGACCGTGAAGAAAAGCAGGTAATATGTCATTAATAAACGCTTGTTTTTCTTTCTCTGGCATCAGTGCTTTTGTGTGGAGTTCAGTGTGCACATCAAACATCCCGTCGCTAAGCTAATGTGCTAACTGCATTTGTGTGCATGCAGTAAGAATTGCCATGTTATCGCAAAAGTAAAACAAATAAATAAAAACATATTTATAAATTAGATGCACTTTACTGTAATTGCGAAGTTTGTACATGCGGGTAAGGGCAACGCAAACGTAGTCTGTCAAAATAAATGAGGTATATTTTGCTGAGCCCATCAAAAAGGCCTGCTGTGGCCTGTATTGTCTAGTGGAGTTGCATTCATAGGAGGAACTGTCCCATTTGCAGGGCTATTTTTTGCATTTAAGGTTATCAATTAGTTTTATTTTAAAGTGGTTTGTTTACATTATGCAACATCTACCAAAACAGTGACTGTATATAGGCGCGTACGTTTGATTCGTTTCCCAGATGGAAAAAGAACACCTAGTGAAATTATCTTTCATTGTTGTGTATTCATGAAGATGCATAAACAGTATGCAAGCAGATACTAATACTTTAGTTGTTGTTGTTCAAATAAAACATTAGCAACTATTCACTGTTTTTTCTACATTCAAAAGTTTAACTTTTTTGAATTGTTTACATGAATAGTACTTAAAGCGTTACTTCACCCAAAGATGAAAATCCTGTCATCATTTACCCCTAACCTTATGTTTATTTTTTCATGAAACCTGAGAGATTTCTGTTCCTCCACTGAAAGTCAATTCACTAAAAACTTGAGTCTTGAGTCAAAAACACTAGCTAAACTATACTTTCTAAACACATGAGAACAAATGTCACTGGTTCTTGTGGAAGCTAAAATGTGCTTGTGACACAGAACAAACCGCATTGGTTCTTGGTGTATTTCAGAAGACTTGGTTTAAACTGCTTGATTCATGGAAGTGTCGCAGTTTTGCCATAATGGATTTTCAATGGAGGGGCTGTAATATCTCAGGTCAGGTGTAATTAATATACCTTAATGAGGAGCGAAAGCCTTCGTCATATTGCTCCATAGTTTTGGAGAAATATGAGAGTGAGTGAGTAGTTGGATCAAATTTCCATTTTTAGGTGGACTGTTCCTTTAAATTAAAATTGTTTGTCACATACACTGTCATGAGGCTAATAAACGCTGGGGACAACATGTAGAAACAGATCTCATGAGCAGCAAAAAAATAAAATAAATAAATACTAACTTTTATCCCTGTAGCCTTCTGTTGGAACAATTTTAGAACAAGTTAATCATGACTGACTGCAAATAGACTGTTTCTACAATGAAAATAGCAACTGAAAACATTTGCTTTTGCATGATGCTGCTTCCATAACATTAAATGCATAACTAGTATTGGTTTGCTCAACATAAATAAAGATAGCTGACTGCATCTTTAATCATTGAGAGCTTAACTAACATTCTTCTTTCTTTTTTTATACATAGAAGAGATGTTTCAGCTTCCAGTGAATAATCTTACTCGGTTGAGGAAGGCCAGGAAAAAAGTCAAGAGGCTGCTCAGTGATATTGGCCTTGATTACTGCAAAGAGCATGTGGAGGTGATTATTTTTGAGTTTGCAAATGTGTTTCGCAAGTCTTATTGAACATCAAATTTAACACGCACACAAACACACATCTGCTCTGTTAATGAGACCTTCACTGATGGTATTTCCTGTCCATTTTCCTGTAGGACTACAAAGATGTTACCACCAGTGATTCTCACATGAAACAATTTTACCTTGACATTTGTACGTGGGATTCATCCTGGACAAAGTCACAGGTATGTCCGCCACTGCAGCAGAAGTCCTCTAAGCAAAAAATGTTTTCACATTACATAAACATTTTGTAATTCTGTTTTGTCTCTAAAATGTTGCAGGACTACAGAACAAAGCAGTTTTGCTGCTCTGATTGCCCGTTTGCCTCCAAGTATTTCTCTGCCTACAAAAACCACTTCCGCAATGTTCACAGAGAAGACTTCGAGAGCCGAATCCTTCTTAACTGCTCATATTGCACATACAGTGGGAACAAGAGGACTCTGGAAACTCATGTCAGGCTCTTCCATATGCCTCACAATATGGTCCGCCAGGGTGCGGCTGGCTCTCACGGCGTTCCAGTAGCGGTTAGGGACAGAATGCGGGTAGACAAGCCCTTGCTAGGCGACCGAAAGGAGCTCCCAGTGTACTACTGCAAGAAGTGCACCTATCGAGATAGACTGTACAATGTGGTGCGCAGGCATATCTACAGGGAACACTTCCAGCATGTGACCACACCTTACTTGGGAAAAAACTCAGAGAAGCAAGAAAACAGTGTAGAGACCCCTGGCAACAGTCATGGAATTCACTGCAAGAGCTGCCACTTTACGCCTCGTTCTTATGAAGCACTGGTGCAGCACGTCATTGAGTTCCATGAGCGCATTGGCCATCAAGTTACCGCTATGATCGGGCACACCAATGTCATAGTGCCGAGGCCCCAGGCCAACCTAATCCAAAGGGGTGTTGCGATCACTCCCGGTGTGCGTCCTCAGACACCTCAATTAAATCGCTTCAGTATGCCTAAAATGGTAGGGTTACCTGTCGGAAACCATTTCAAGCAAAGCCTTGCGGGCAACTCAATGCCTGGTCAACCAGTGCGTGTTACACTACCTGATAAAGCTTTTGTGTCTGGTGCGGTCTCCCAGTCACACACGGGAAAGCAACTTGGTAGCTTTGCGGTCCATGGTGCTGCTGGACACTTTAATGCACATTCAGCTTCTTTTTCCCCCTCACTGAAGAGCCTACCTCTCTCTTCATCAGTGCATGCTGCTACTGCCACATTGACGTCACTGCAGGCCAAGAAAGCTGCAGCCAATGCCCTGAACACGTCACAAACACAAAAGTGGAAGATTTGCACCATCTGCAACGAACTTTTCCCTGAAGGCACATATAGTGCTCACTTTGAAAAGGAACACCAGGCAGAGAAGGTGAGGGCAATGGCTAAGTACATCATGAAGATCCACAATTTTACTAGCAAGTGTCTGTACTGTAATCGTTACCTACCCAGCGACTCTTTGTTGAACCATATGCTAGTGCATGGGCTATCATGCCCTCATTGTCATTCCACATTTCACGAAGTTGAGAAAATTGTAGCACACAAGCGGCTGGTTCACCCTAACGAGCCAATGATTCCGTCAACTGGTTCTCCTCTCACATTTGATCTCACGCTTCAACAAGGAAGTCCCAAAAATGTTCAGCTTATTATAACCACCTATAACATGAAGGAGAACCCAGAAGCCTCTTCAGCTGGCAATCAACAGCCACAAAACAGCACCATGGCTAAGCCTGCAAAGATGGCTGCAAAGCAGCCAGATACCCAAAGTGATTCTGTGGTCCGAAACATGTCCCAGTCTTTGGTGTCGCAAAAGAAAGAAGTTGGTAAAACTCTCTGCCCACTATGCTTCACTATTCTCAAAGGTCCCATCTCGGACGCCCTAGCCCATCATTTACGGGATCGTCATCAGGTACTCCAAACACTGCATCCTGTAGAGAAAAAGCTAACCTACAAGTGCATCCACTGCCTGGGAGTGTACACTAGCAACATGACTGCTTCCACCATCACGCTCCATTTGGTGCACTGCCGAGGTGTTTGCCAGACCCCCAAAGGCGCCAAACCCATCACGTGCGGACTGCGTTCACCTGGAGCCGGGGCTCTCAAACGTGAGTTAGTTACCCCGGATCCATCTGACCCCAAGAGAAGAAAGATGGTAGACCAGTCTAGGTATTACCCTACAGTCTTTGTTGAGAAGCCAGGAGACCCGGTCGTGCTGGCCTTAGATCCGAAAGGCTATGGTGACAAGTCCTACGAAGCACGGAAAGCTTTCCTTTCAGGCTATTTCAATCGGCATCCCTACCCTTCCCAACGAGAGATCGAAAAACTTGCTGCAAGCCTCTGGTTGTGGAAGTCAGATGTCGCGAGCCATTTTGCCAATCATCGGCGCTCATGTGATCGAGACTTGGTAACCCGCAAACCTGTTGTGTTACTAGGCTTTAACATGCGGGCAGTGAGCCAGCTTAAGCATGACATGAGCTTTGACGCCAACTGTCTGTTTAAAGTCAACGACGATGAAAAAAGCGGATTCTCAAGGACCTCAAAATTTAGGCTGAAGTCTCCTGTTGGTTTCTCTGCAGACTTAAAGGGGGAAAAGCAGCCATTAAACACTGGACTAAGTAGTCAAAGCAACTGTGCCTTCAAGCCATGCCCCGGATCATCCTCAGAACCTATTGCCATTGACTCTGACAGTGATTCAGAGCCAGATGTGATGCTTACTGAAAATGTAAATCAACAAACTGCGGTGTTAAGGCCTTCGGTAGTTCAGTCCCACACAAAAGGGACATTGCCGCGAGAGCGCTTCCGTTGCGAAAGAGCTGTCAGGGGGAGCAGAAGTTCTCCCAGAGTTGGGCCAAAAAGTCTAGATGGCTCTGTTTCTGGTTCTAGTCCTGATGAAGCTACCTGGTCAGGCAGCATGTCTTCTGAAGAGACACATTACAGACCAGCGGGGCGATTCGAAGTGAAAGGGAAGAAGGTGGGGTTGCTTGGTAGATGATGGCTTGTGGTGATGGTCCCTTTTCTCTCTAACTCTCCAGGCCCAGATTTGTAGGTCAGAGATTTTACCTCACATTTGGGTGACAGTTTAACGTTTTGATGTGAACGAATATGAGTTGTAACATGTAAAGCCGGAGGAGTTACACACTTTTACTGAAAGTACTGTTTACTCTTAAATAATTCTGCTGTCAAAGAGCGGAAAACTATTATACTGTATACTTTTTTCCCAACCGACCCATTGTCTTTGGAGTTTTTTTTTCTTTTCTTCTTTTTTTGTATACTGTTCTCTGTATTTAATCATACACTTGTTGAAATTGTAACAATATTGATAGGTCTATTGTTTTTTCCTGATCAAATAAAAGGACCGTGTAATTTACAATCAAGTACTTGAATGTTTTTTTTTTGTTGTTGTTGTAAAATATGCTGAATTCAATTCTATTACTAACAAAAAGCGAAAATTCCCATTTGAGCCAAATATGATTTTGATTTTTTTTCAGTAGAACCTGTTTTGTCATGTTCATTTTAGTTAGTTTACTTAGTTTTAATAATATTGTAATAGGCAGACCACTATTTTAAGTGAAATGTGAAGCAGGTGTAATATTTATTTGAACTTCAGAGCATTTGGTTGTGCTAAATGTTTTCTACTGGAATCACTCAATAAAGGTAACTCGTTTGATTATTACACATGAGTATTATCTCAACAAATAAACAACATCATTCCTTTTATAGTCATTTTTCAAATTCTTGCCAAGTAACTTTACAGTAGACATTTATCTTGACTATTGTATTGACACCACATTCCCCTTAGAGGTCACTGTCTAATAAGATCAATGTTGTTCAGATTTTAATTTACATATAACACGTTCATGGCAGCTGCATTTTGCCAATTCAGCAGTCCTAAAACCTGTTGGTCATGTTAGCTTGACTAATGTCTGTGGAAAAAAAAAACTTTGCACAGACTCATTACATCATTGGTATGATTTATTTTTGCGACATATGCCACATTTGCACTCTGCCGTTTCATCCATAAAAGGTATGTATTTGGGTGTCTCTGCATGTTGCAGTTTGTGCTCTGCAAATACGCGCTGATTCAGTAGACATTTGATAAAAGATTAGAAGTGGACAAGTATCATATGTGGTTCGTATTAGCAAGTATTTGTGAGGGAAGAGAGACTGAGACTGAAGGACTGTAACGGATGTTGTTTTGAATTTGCTCTGCTGGTCGTGTGGTTGCTAATCTCTCACAGTCATTTGTCACCATTTCCCCAATATATGGCTGGCCGTCCCAGCAGATAAACTCAGTGAGGACAAAACAGAAAAAATAGATACCCACCTGCCACTCAGAATGTGCTTGTTTAACGTTTCAAACGGGGACAAACCATATATCTTGTTAACCTGTTAAGAATTTTCTGAAAGCATTTCTGAATGAGTCAGCTATAGGGCTCATGATTAGTTGACATCCACAGATGTTCATGGTTCCACTTGAGATGTAATCTGTTCTTCACGTTTTCACATGATTAATGACCAATCATGCAATGATTTGACCTCAGTATATGCAAGTATGCAAATAACCATCTATTTCTGGAATTGCTCCATCCTCCATGAGGTATACTAATTTATTTTAAGGCCTTGCTGAGGAACAAAACTCACAGGTGCTCGAGTTGCTTTTACATTTTTCTTATGAGTTAAAAAAACCCCTCTTTAAACCCAACTACTATGTTAAAGCCAAACCATGTGTATTGAATTAATGTTTATTTAAATGTAAGAGATGCTTTAAGGATTTGTAGACTTGTAATTTGGAAGCTGATACTGTTAAGAACAGTAAATTATTTCTGGTGATGCTGCAGAGGTGGCTCAGTGTTGAGAGCATGAAAAGGTTATCACTTTCACCTTAAACTAAACTTAACTGTCCCAACACCTTGTAAAATGGTAAGTGCTATAAAATGACATCTGAGTAAATTACTTTTTCAAGTTTTTGTATATGTGGTCAGAGAACACAAGGGTCAAAGGTCAATGTCAACGGATGTAGTATGTCTGTGAATGTATTCATACTAAGCACCTGCATACCTACAGAACATTTGACAGTATGTGTGTCAGACCAATTGTTTTTCAGCATGGATTGGTTCTCATATTCTATCTGAGAGTTTCAGTGCAGGTGCATCTATTTTGCCAGCATCTGGGCCACACGACCTGCAGTTGCATTGTGTACACAGAAATAACAGTTTTTCCATGTGAGCTAAATTTAGGACCTGGCACAAGTGGAAGCTTGGTTAAATGTTTTGTCACCCCCCACCGCCAGCTTTATGGAAAGTGTTTCATTTGCATGTTCATGCTCCAAAAGCAGATCAATTGTTAAAGCCTCTCCTGAGTGGATGAATGAACAATGACCCTATTATTGCATAGCTGTGTGACATGAAGTCCAAATAGTGTGCTTCAAACCACACAGTCTAAAACAGTTTGCGAAATTTAAATACCATCACCACACTGAAAGTGCCCACAAATGTATAAAATTACACACACCATTTAATTTGCTTTCCTTAAACGAAACTCATAGAGGTTTGTGTGCATATATTTTCAGAACCTTTTTAGGAAATAAAACAAAATTGTGTGCACGTTTTATATATTTCTGTAAAACGCATTTGTATTTGTATTTTTTAAGTGGATCACATTTCTGGTTTGGTGTCAGTGAGGGGTTTACTTCAGCCTTACTGGTGGTGTTATCCACCTTATTTTGCCATGCACAATAAATTTTCCATGATGTGCGATCAATGATTTGACCTCCGTATATGCAAGTATGCAAATAACCATGTATTTCTGGAATTGCTCTATCCTCCATGAGGTATACTAGCTTATTTTAAGGCCTTGCTGAGGAACAAAAATTGCAGGTTCTTGAGTTGCTGGTTTGGTGTCAATGAGGGGTTACTTGAGCCTAATGATGAATGTGCGAGACTTCTGATTCATTTGCCATTATAGGGATAGGCCTACTCCATCGTTTTTTCATATTAACTAAAACGAGTTGATGCATACCTCTGTCGTCTCAGTGCGCGCACTCAATCGCACTCGATAGCACTTAACTAGCCCAGTTCATTCAATATGGGCCAAGCAGAAAAGCGACCAAACACCTCCATGTTTCCCTATTTAAATACAGTTACTCGAGCAGTTAAATTGACCAAGAATGTTGACACAAAATAAAACGTAGCACTTTTTTAACCGTGTAAAATGGATAACTATATTGTATGGCGTAATACCACAGCAAGTGCTTGGGAGCACTTTGACTCTGCGTAGTAATATCATCACTCGTGAATAGACCTCTCACTCTCCGGAGTGATGATATCACTGCGCCGAGTCCATATGCACCGAGTCGAAGTGCTCCCAAGCATTTGCTGTGGTATTCCGTCATACAACATAGTTATCCACTTTACACGGTTAAAAAAGTGCAACGTTTTATTTTGTGTCACCGTCCTAGGTCGAGTTACACTACTCGTGCAACTGTATTTAAATATGGAAAACATGGAGGTGTTTGGTTGCTTCTCTGCTTGGCCCCTATTGAATGAACTGGGCTAGTTAAGTGAGATCAAAGTGTCTCGCGCACCAGAGCAATTGAGTGCGCGCACTGAGACAACAGAGGTATGTATCAACTCGTCTTAGGTAAGGGAATAACATAGTTTAATATGAAAAAACGGTGGAGTATCCCTTTAAGGTAAATAGCTAGAAGAATAACAAAGTACAGTAAAAACTACTTGAGCTATAAAACCAGTGTGTTTGTGATGACAATAATGAATTAAAATTATGACAACAAATACCATTTAGCAATGTCAAGCAGCATAACACACTGTTTTTGTACTGCTAAAATAACAAAGCAGATGACACAGGAAAAATACAAATGGCTTCTCCTGCTCTTATGTTAAAAATTAGGTGGACATAAGACAAAAAACATTGTTATACCACAAAACATTTAATTATAAGACATTTATTGAACATCTCAAAATAAATCCAAATAAGGCCTAAAATCATAAATATTTACATATGTCATTATATGATATAGGTGAGAGTTTTAGCAACCAAGTTTTTGGGTTCCAATATTTAAACTACACAACTGCTTCAAAACTGCCACTGTTATGGAGTTGCTTTTACTCATTTTGTCTTTATTTAAAAATGTGTTGTGATGGGTTTATGCAAGAAGTGTTTGCTATCTACAACGTAATGTACATGCCTCATGGTCCAACGGACATTTCCTTCACACAAGTGTGGGCATCATGCCAGAGTTTGGGTGGTGGCTGTAGGACAGAGTGGGAGAGGAGTGCAAGGTGGAAGGGGGCAGTAGATGAGGGGTGTGGCTATAAGACATGAGCGGTCCTGGGTTCAGAGAGTAGGGTCCTACATGCTCATCGGGAGGTGCGATGTGAGACATGTCAGGGTAAACCTCTGACACCGTGCTCTTTTTTCCCTTCTTGTTTCTGTTAGACACCTTGCGATTCCGCGTCTGTATTCCATCCTTCTTCATAGTTAAGGGCCTGTTGACCTGCAAAAAGGCACAGCAGAGATGTTAAATTTGGCAGTTACTCATTTTTCCTTTTGGTAAATATAGTATAAATGTGTATACTCACATTGTGCAGTTTAAAATAGAGGCCGCAGGCGTTGCAGACAGGCTCGCCACTGGCATTGCGTCTCCATAGTGTTGTAGTGCTTGTGTGGCAGTTGGCACACTGCGTTCCAGCGCGTTTGCTGACAATCTGACACACAAGCAGAACTTATTGTCAAGAAGCTGATATAATCACCACATAATGAAAGATTTAATTAATATTTAACATTAACTATAACTAAACCTACACACGGTACACTCATGTAAAACAGAATATACTACATACCGTACCACAACATAGCAAACCTTAAATGCTTAAATCATCAAACTATATTATTACCCAGCAATATATTAAAAGTTGGATATATACTAGATCCTATTTTACCTGTGTACACACAGTAAAGTACACTCACGGTAAGCAATACTATATTGCAAATCTAAGCTGCGTGATTGTTTAAACTTTTGCAGAAATGTAAACTATCGCACAGCTCTAGATAGATTATTCGACCAATTTTTTTTCGCATACATACAGTGCACTGAAATAAAGCGTTGTATACTACATAGCAAATCTGTACTGCATGATTTAAATTTTTTTGTTCCACTGCAAAATGTAATGATATAATCACCCATCTCGTTATTTAAGTTGTATATAAAAGTTAGGCCAACTTTATCCAAATACATAGGCTGCTCGTGTTGGGCGATAGCAAATCTCAAATACTTGATTGCTTGTGTTATAGCAAGATGTAATCTACTACTACACTGTAAAAAATATTGTTGGTTTAACTTAAAAAATAAGTAACCTGGTTGCCTTAAAATTTTAAGTTGATTGAATTGGAAAATGTGAGTTAATACAATGAAGGAGATTGATTTAATCATCAGAAACTCAAAATAATAAGTTATATCAAAAGAAAAGAAACAAAAGAAAAAATGTTGTGATAACAAATCTTGAAAATATTTTTTGTATTAACTGCTTTGAACCAATGAGAATTGTGAAAAGTGCTGCATAAATAAATGTAACTTGATAAAATCACAAACTATCATCTTTTTTTTTTTTTTTTTTTCAATTATTTTACATACCAGCCTCTTTTTTGGTCTGATGAGGGGTCTGTTCTGGCCATTCATCTTATGATAAAGTCCGCAAGCATTACAGAGGTAGTGGCCTGTCCCATCTCGACGCCACAGAGGGGTAGCAGTGGCACCACAATTTACACATTCACGAGCCTCTGTCAAATTCAAAAGTAGTTAATATTCAGCATCATGCAGGATTTTAACTTTCTCAATCACTTCCAGAGGAAATTTACTTACCTGGTGGCGAAAGTCTCATCTTGTTGCGAAGTTTGGGTGAGTATGAGGAAGGGCTCATCCAGGGTCCAGCACTAGAATAGAGTGCTGCTGAACTATAGTCCTGTGACGTGGTCATGTACGATCCGTATGGACTCAGCATGTGTGGAGAAGGACCATACACACCTCCAGCGGCTGAACTCAGATTGAGAAAGCTGCTTCCCCCTCCACCCATGGGACTCAGGCGCTCAGCTTTTAGGACTTCCTGGAGCCTGGGACTTTCCTTCCCATCATGACTCGGGGAAGGGAATCCCTCTTTGGGGGATGTGAAAGATGGGGTCGCACTGTTCGGGTAGATGGACGTCGTGGTGTGAGGGTGGAGAGGTGTCTTTGTGAATGGGTTGCTTGCCCAGACAGTGGATGTGGGGTTATAGGAAGAGTTTAGAGAGTGGCCTACAGAGTTGTCCAGCCACTGGATGTTTCCCAGAAGTGATGGAGAGGAGTAGACTTGGCGAACTATATCAATGGAATAAAAAAGGAACACATTTTGATTGTAATGTACCTCAATATTGATAGTTATGAAGGATGTTTCAACTGTTTCCAGTGACAATGGTGTTCAAAACAACATTGGACTTTCATTTTGGACTAAACAATTAAGACATTGTGTTTAATAGACAGTTCATTTTTGTGTGAACTATTGATTTATGGGGGTGTGGAAACCAGTGAAACAATGGTTGCATGTCTTCATACATCTCCAACTGATCTCTTATTATAATTGGAATACCATTTGGTGATACAGAAATGGCACATTTCACTTGAACTACAGCAGTGAGGGTCTCACCTGGACTGTGTCTGTAAGAAGACGAGGCTCGACTCTGGACACTAGAGGAATAATAAGATGGGAGTAAATCAGCCTCAGAGCTGGAGTAGAAGGGCTCATCCTCTTCACCGGGTGGCAGTAAACCAGGCTCTGCGGTGTAGTTTGCTAATGGGTCGGGACTGATCAGGCTGGGGGACACCCAACGAGACTGCTCAGATGAGTTCTCCATCTTTCCAGTGGGAGAAATAATGCTCAGACAATCGTTTTGAAAGAATTGTGAATTTAATCATTTGTAAAGTCAAAATATTTTTTTCACTGTCATCAAGATGAATGGGAATGCTCAGAGATGGCCTGACAGGTAATATAGACCTTGGTCCAAATTTTATTAAGCTATCTAGATAGTACGGCCTGTCACACTTCCCTTTAAAATGTCCTCATTTGAATGTGGCAAAAAGTCAGCACTAAAAATACAGTATGTCTGAATTTCTCACAGGCATTCATAACAGTTAGCATTAGCTCACAACAGCGTTCAATCCCTTGGGGGAATTGACTATTAAAAGAGTAACAGAAAGACCAGCTATAGCTCAGAATGTCGAACAAAAATTGCGGGTAAATTGCTGCGTAAAAGAATTTGACTATTAGATAATTAGATTAGACATTATCAGAACCATATTTATCTTGGAGCTAGTCTTTATTGCATTGATAGTGCATTAAGGTAGGCTAATTTTTGTTTTGTTTGGTTAATAGCAACATGCCTATTTAAGTTAAATTAAACTCAACTTGAAACAGCCATTAAAATTTCACAGAACAATTTAGTTAAATTAAACTTAATATAATTGCGCTAAAAAAATATTTTTTTCTTTTGTCAAATCAACTTATGTAGATAATTTATGTAGTTCAGATAACATAATAGTTTGAGTTTCTGGTGATTAAATTAATCCCCTTCATTGTATTAACTCAATTTTTTCCATTTCAATGAACTTAAAATTTGAAGGCAACCAGGTTACTTATTTTTTTTAAAGTTAAACCAACAATATTTTTTTACAGTGTGGATATATGGACATAATTAACATAAATATTGGAACATATTTTCTTGTAATTTCCGTCAGTCGATCATGTTATCACAGAAAACCTGTCAATCTTGAGTGATTATGAATATCATCGCATATTCTTCTGATAACTGTTTTATCATTATCAGTCTAAATGATTGCTGAATGTATCAGACAAAATTCAGCCTATATTAGCATAATGCTTGTGCGATCAATGGGAAATTATTGAACGAATCTTGAATCAAAGCTGAACGACCTATTTTACAGAAATTTTTTAGAAATTATATTTATAGAAATAAATTATTTAGAAATATAGTTGGCCTATATTGATTCTATTAAAATATATTATATAAAAACTATTTTTAAAACAGTATAGTATTATGTTAATAGCCTATATGTATTAGGCTATATCTTTTTGTTGGCCTATTAAAATAAATATATTTATAAGTTAGATTTTTGTTTAAATTGAAATGTGGATAATAGTAACAATGATTACAACACAATTTGAATAAAATGAAGGAAAAAAATACATTTGACTAATAATTAACACCTCTTTTTGGCTCATTATTGTTGCAAGAGCTCTTAAATTCAGAAAGCAATACATTTATAATGCTAATTTTTAAAATGTGCTGGTTTAATAGCAAATAATAATTCATATAAAGAATTTTAATACATACAAGTTTAAAGGCATACTCCACCCAAAAATAAAAAATTCTGTCATCATTTTGCAAAAATAAATAAATAAAAATAAAAAATTGTTTATTTTTAAGTCTAGACTGTAATGTCAGAACCAAGTATATTACATATTTGGCAAATATTAAAGATGTATTATATAAATAAGAAAAAACTCTCTCCCACATCTAAACACAAAATCATTTTGTCGAGTAATGTTGAGACACTTTCACTGGCAATGCATTGAAGAACATACCTGCAAGTGATGTATTGAGTATCTTTGTTTATCAGGTGAGTAGATTCACACCACTGCACAGATCATGGAAGACGGCTTGAGAGTCTACTGGTTCTCTGCTCGCTTGCTTATCTCCTTCAGCCTTTAGGAACTAGCAACTTCATTTAAAATTGTAGGGCACCAATGGGTGGGGTTGGGGTACGTTTTGGACACTCCTACCATAAGGCCATGCTTAGAGTTTTGAATATTCTATGGCAGATCTCCGGCTGACACAGCAACTAAGTATAGATCACTTTAACAATGGTGGTTTGTATCAAATATTCTTGACCATTATGATTGTGATCGGCTATGTGATTTTGAACACAAAATGGTTTATTATTCAGATATCACACTCAAACGTCAATCAGCTCTTGAGCTTTTTGGCTGACCAGAACAGACACAATGCTAAATTATACCAGTTATTCTATGTTCTCACAAACCAGAGGTTAAATAAAAAGGCTTGGTGTAGCCTATAAATAAAGATAAAGAGGGATATCTAACAGCTCACTGACTGAGAAAATCCCACAGAGAATATGAGAAACCTTAGTTTACAACAACCATAAATGTATCATATATGATTCAAGCACAGCATTGATAAAGGAGAAAAATCATAGAGCATAAGTATGCCATGGCACATACACAATAAAAGGAATTAAAACGCCACAAAGTAACAAAGACCAGTCCAAATGGAAACGGTGACTGTGAACAAAGCAAATGAAAATGCAAAAGCACTTTTCCCTGGTGCAGCTCAGCAAAGAACAGTAATGCAAATAAACTCAAATGCTGCAATCATGGGCAGAGATATGGACGCAGCGTGGCCTACCTGAGCACAGGACTTAGACTGTCACTGTCATTTGACAGTCAAAACACCTTCAACTTCCCTCCACCATTGTGCATTTATAATTTTCAGGGAAACTGGGATGAGATCCAGAGAAGCAAATCCTTAAACAAGGGCCGGTTATTGATTTACATAAGGACCTATTTTAGAACATTCATTTAGGCTAACATATCGTTACATTAGGATATAGTTAAACCAAAATTTCATTTACTCACCCTTCTGTCATTCCAAACCTGTACTTTCTTCAGTTAATGAAAGTGGATGTTGACCAGGGGGCTGTCAAAAACACACATAAGAAGAAGATAAAGCATCATAAAAAGTAGACCATAGGACTTGTGAACTATAGTTAGATTTTCCTGAAGCCATATGATAGTTTTGTGCGAGCAACAGGCCCAAATTTAAATCATTACTTTTTCAAATGTAGCTTTCTTGACATCCATGGACCCCATTCAGTTTCATTCAGTGGAAAAGTTGTTGAGTATTCTGCTTTAAAAAGATATAAGAGTGAACTATCATTTTAAAAACATGGCTTAGTTTCTGTCCTAAACATTTATAAGTTACAAGATAAGTCACATTTTGTAAAGATGTAAAACTGCCGGTAAATGTATTTATTTGTTGTTTATTTTATTTTCATTTGTAGAATGTAAAATACTTGTACATTACTGTAAGCGGTTCCCCTCACAAAAGACTGCCATATAAAAAGAACACTTTATAGACTAGAAGGGGGGGGCGGGGGGTTGTAGCGTTGAGGGATGTGGCTGGTGGCTCTGTGTGTGTGCTGGCTGCTGAACTGTGATAAGAGGTTATCAAGATTACAGTGGGACGCTGGGGAATCGTAAGACTGGCCATGACACTAAATGAACAAACTCACAGGAACAGTGACAGTGGTAGTAAGACAACCTTCTCTTTAACACACACACAGAGAGAGAGAGAGAGAGAGAGAGAGAGAACTAAACACATTTACTTAGCTGTCAAAATGAGGTCTTACTTGTGCAGTATTTTTATTTGAAGCTAATTATGATGACATATAGGCTACCGAGGCCAAATCAACGAACATGTTTCTCATTTTTACACAAACACATAAATGTTTAGTTTTCATGTTTTATGCAGACACTACATAGACAGAATGATTTTTTTATATAAACTCTATCCCCTAACCCTAAACTACCTCTTAACCCATCACAGAAACTTTCAGAATTTTTACATTTTTTAAAAAAAATCACTATGATTTATAAGCTGTTTTCACAAAAGGATCAAAAAGATTTCAGGTATTGCCATAACGTAAGGTATACCTGAACCATACACACAAACACGCATGCATATGTATGTATATACAGTATATATATATATATATAATTGAGCTGATTAATATTTTTGTGTAAAACAGAAAACAGAAAGTTCTAAAAACAGCATTAATCTGAAATAGCAATCTTTTGGAACATTACAAATCTTTACTGTCAATTTGAATCAATTTAAAGTGTCCTTGCTGAATAAAAAATATCCCAAATTTTTGAACATACACATTTTAAGAGAGAGAGAGAAAGAGAGATAGAGAGAGACCTGTATTGTATTTCAAACATACACGTTTTAAAAGAGAGAGAGAAAGAGAGATAGAGAGAGACCTGTATTGTATTTCAAAATATTGCATTGTTCTCTCCATTACTCAAGAGAACTTAACTAAGTTAATTAAGTACAACTACACTCACCTAAAGGATTATTAGGAACACCTGTTCAATTTCTCATTAATGCAATTACCTAATCAACCAATCACATGGCAGTTGCATTTAGAGGTGTGGTCTGGTCAAGACAATCTCCTGAACTCCTAACTGAATGTCAGAATGGGAAAGATAGGTGATTTAAGCAATTTTGAGCGTGGCATGGTTGTTGGTGCCAGACGGGCTGGTCTGAGTATTTCACAATCTACAGTTACTGGGATTTTCACGCACAACCATTTCTAGGCTTTACAAAGAATGGTGTGAAAAGGGAAAAACATCCAGTTCCAGTATGCAGCAGTCCTGTGGGCAAAAATGCCTTGTTGATGCTAGAGGTCAGAGGAGAATGGGCCGACTGATTCAAGCTGATAGAAGAGCAACTTTGACTGAAATAACCACTCGTTACAACCAAGGTATGCAGCAAAGCATTTGTGAAGCCACAACATGCACAACCTTGAGGTGGACCACGGTACCACAAATCTCCACTACAAATAGGAAAAAGAGGCAACAATTTGCAAGAGCTCACAAAAATTGGACAGTTGACGACTGGAAAAATGTTGCCTGGTCTGAGTCTCGATTTCTGTTGAGACATTCAGATGGTAGAGTCAGAATTTGTCATACACTGAATGAGAACATGGATCCATCATGCCTTGTTACCACTGTGCAGGCTGGTGGAGGTGGTGTAATGGTGTGGGGGATGTTTTCTTGGCACACTTTAGGCCCCTTAGTGCCAATTGGGCATCGATTAAATGCTACGGCCTACCTGAGCACTGTTTCTGACCATGTCCATCCCTTTATGGCCACCATGGACCCATCCTCTGATGGCTAATCCAGCAGGATAATGCACCATGTCACAAAGCTCAAATCATTTCAAATTGGTTTCTTGAACATGACAATGAGTTCGCTGTACTAAAATGGCCCCCACAGTCACCAGATCTCAACCCAATAGAGCATCTTTGGGATGTGGTGGAACGTGAGCTTCGTAACCTGAATGTGCATCCCACAAATCTCCATCAACTGCAAGATGCTATCCTATCAATATAGGCCAACATTTCTAAAGAATGCTTTCAGCACCTTGTTGAATCAAAGCCACATAGAATGAAGGCAGTCCTGAGGGACAGTATTAGTATGGTGTTCCTAATAATCCTTTAGGTGAGTGTATATGCATGCAACATGTATGTAATGTGTTTGCAATCCAGGGATTTGTTTAAGGGACACAGGGAGTGAAAACAGTATATATACGAACAGTTGTTTTAGTATAATGATAACCATTCCTGAAACCAGGAACTCCTTAGATCCAGGTCATCCAGGTGCAAAATACACAATGCCCATGTGGATCCAAATAGGATGAGTCAGGATGGTGCGGGGGCCAGAGGAGAAAGGCCAAAGGGTTGGGGGCAGTTGAGGGTTCTTGGGGCAGCGCTCCAGTTCCAAGGAAATAAACTTCCATGAAAGCAGGCTCTTATCTCTGCCTCACACAGCAGCTGAGCAGATCTGTGTCATGGTCATGACGGTATACGACTCAGAGGACCGCCTCTCTCTCTCTCTCTCTGCCCTGACGGATTATTTCTTTTTTACTTCCAAAGTTAGAATAAATTTCTTTAAGATCATCCACAAAAGTAAGTTTTATTGCATTATCTTCATTCCCCAAATAATAACATCTCTCATCCACAAGACTCAAAAATCATTTCTAGTCAAAAGTCTTATCCCAAAGATAAGTCTGAGTGAGAGAACACAGAATGTTCTTGTCTATGGGTTGCAGACTGTTAGAGGATAAATCGCACTGAAATAATTTCCAGTATGTCCCTCCTCCTCCTCACCAATGCATCCACAACATAGAAACAATAAAGCTATTCACTCATGTCATCAATTTGTAGGCTATACAAGTAACTACAATAGTTGTTAGATTCTTCACACTCACATTCTTGTGGCAGTTGCAGTTCTTATGTAGTATTTTATAAGATCATTTATAAGAACTGAAAGATTGTGAAAAATGAATACAATTTTTAAAAACTGTTTTCTGCTTAAATATTTTAAAATGTAATTTAATCATGTGTTATCAAAACGTAATTTTCAGCATTATCACTCCAGTCTTCAGTGTCCCTTCAGAAATCATTCTAATTTGCACATTTGCTGCTAGAAACATTTCTTATTACTATATCAATGTTTTGCTGCTTAATATTTTTATGTAAACCATGACACAGTTTTTTAGAATTCTTTGATGATTAGAAAGTCCAAAAGAATGGCATTTATTTGAAATCGAACTCGTTTGTAACCTCTTCTACTGTAAGACTTTGCGGTCACTTTCGATCAATTTAATGTATCCTCTGCGAATAAAAGTACACTTTCAATGGTCTCAAAACTCACATTTGAGCGTATAACTTATGTTGTAAAACAAAATGGGAAAGTATTTTTTATAAAAATTCATAGAGAGAGCAATGCATGACAGAGGTGAAATTAAAAACTTTTAAAGAAGAGGATGTGTACCTGACCTCAAAGCCACAGCTCCCAAAAGCAATAGTGTGACTCAAAGGTACTAGCTAAGTTTGTCTGTGTTTTGTGAGGTTAGTCAAAAAAAAAAACACGTTTCAGTTGAGGAGAACTGGTCTCGATATTCACTGTTGCAACCGGTTACAATTTACACTTTTGCCCTCCACACCCTTAACTGACACAGAGCAAGACACCTCCCATGTGAGGACCTCTGACATAGCGGATTCTACCAAGTGTTTGCCTCTATCTTTTGTACTTTTCAAAATGAATGATGAAAAGTTACACTTACAAAGCAGTAGCCTAGGCTACACCATGGTACTTTGATATAGGCCTAGGCTACAGGCTACTGAATTATTATCAAATGTATGGGATTGTGTGTGGAACTCCAAGGTATTTCAAAGATTAGTGTAGATTACAATGATCAAAAATCTGTAAAAGCTGACCAGACCAAGACGTTCCTTAAAAGTCACAGATTTAAAACAAAACACCGTAGGCCTATGAGAGGATTTTTGTTTGCTTGTTTTACCTGTATGTGAGTCCGACCGCAAGAAGACACAATTTTACAGTGTATGCCTAATAATTATGTTGAAGTCTTCTGAGGTCATTTTCACTACAATCGATACAATGCATCGTAGTACGGCGGCAGTTCACATTTGAACACGGTAAAAATCCGAGAGACATGATGAAGCAAGTAGTGCCGGTTGACCAATCAAAATCAAGTAGGCTATTGATGAGCGCCGATATTAATCTCTATTAGTGTAATGCATTTTTTTCACGTCATATTCGAAGAACTTAATAACAACAACAAACAATAAAAGGGTAAGATAGCCTATGGTAATATGCAATGTAGGCTACATTTAGCCTGCTACTTTAAAATTGTAACATAGAATCGTCAGGATGATTGATGATGATGCATTAGCCAATGCGATATTAAGGTAAATAAATAAAACATATTAATTTACAACTTACCATTAAATAAATGCTGTAAAAATTGTTCATTGCTATTTATGGCTACCAATATTAGCCTAGATGATGCAAAAGTAAACTTCCAAACTATTCTGTGACTTTGGCCTACTAAAGAATGAACAGCAATGTTACGTTGTAAAATACCACACTAAATGAAATTTAAAACTGTCCAGGAAGAGCACAACATCATACATTTTTGTTAGCCTACACCACCTGTTTAGTTTAGAAAGGCGTTTGTTTACCTTACACCGCTAAGGTGGTTAACCATTACCTATTTTGCCATGTTTTCTTATGGATCAGTGATATGAACAGGACACACACTACAGTCTGAAATGCAACAAGGAGAAGTGTTGACTGAGATGAGTTCCTTCATGACCTTCCATTGAAGACAGCTTTGGTTATTTTTATCATGACTGAGTGGAGCACACCACACTTGAAAGTGATTCTTATCGGAAACTCTGGGTGAGTGTCTGTCTTAGAAAGTAATGATGGTATCTAGTAGTAAAGCATAAAGCACATAATTGAATAACAGCTTTTCCAGCATCCTATTATATTCCAGAAAAAAATTTCAAGAACAAAGACATTAATTCTACCCTTCAAAGGCTTGGTATCATTATGACGTTTTTAGGTTTCTGAAAGAATGCGATACTTTTACTCACCAAGGTTGCATTATATTGATAAAAAAAATATATATATATATATATATATATTGATTGACAGTTGACAATATTGAAATACATTTGATTTAGTTTTAAAGATTACAAAAAGTTTTCTAAGACATGAGTAGCTGCTTATAATGTTTAAAAAATATGTGAAAAAATCAGTTTAAATGCATTTCAAGATGTTTTAGTGATTCCAAACTTTTGAATACCGTATGTGCGACCCAAAAACAAAAGCCTATCTAGACAAAAACAAGGAAGTACTGCAAGTAGCCTAACTAAAAGAAGTAACTCTAAACATGAAAAACCCTCAACAGCTGCTTGTGTTTCTGAAAAGTTTGTCATTTACAAAGGGAGCTGGTTCTGTAACTCAATGTCAATGCACTATATGCATTATTTGTAGTTAATAGTATAATTTACCAGTCAATTCTCTGGTCAGTTAGATGTTCCTATTTCTTTTTGTCTGAACAGAGTGGGAAAATCTTCATTTATGACCCGGTTTGTTGACCATCGCTTTACTAAATTGTATCGTGCCACAATTGGGGTAGATTTCCTTGCTAAAGAAGTCACTATTGATAAAAGATCAGTGATTCTTCAGGTGAGATACATTTACATTCATTTAGGCCTATGTTAAACCCACAAGATTTAAAACATAAAAGAAAACCATTCACTTCATGCCATACACAGGATCCACAGATGCTTTCATTACAAAACAAAAAGATCTCAACTGATTGAACAGGGCTCCACAAACTGTCATGCAGTACTCAGCTGTTTTTGCACTAGATCTGGGACACTGCAGGTACAGAGAGGTTTCATTCCCTGGGTACCGCACTATATCGTGGAGCTCACTGCTGCCTCCTAGTGTTTGATGTTACCTCGTCCGTCTCCTTCGATGCATTAAGGCCGATTTATACTTCTGCGTAGGGTGCGCGCAGTAGGTACGGCGTAGCATACGCACAGACGCGTCCCATTGCGCGTACCCTTCGCCGTCGCCTGACGCGCACCTCCTCAAAAATGTAACTACACGTCGCGACGACGCGGACCGCAAGATCGCTGATTGGTCGGCTTGGTAGCATCGCATTTCCTCCTACGCATTTCCGCACGTACCTTCTCACGCATTTCCATCACTGTCTATGATTTCCACACGTACCATCTCCTCCGACGTCTTCTCTCATTTCTGCCTTTCAGTTTTAGTAATTTCACTAAAGTGAACTGTTTTTCCACCTCAATAAGCTCCAACTCCAACATGATCCACTCTCTTTCAATCGCTATTGCTTGTAGTAACCTAGCCGCGAGGAATCTAAACACAGTGGAACATTAAAACTCTCCGCCGCCAACTAGCGTTTCGGAGCAGTACTGCAGAGCAACAAGACCTGAACGCAGAAGTATAAATGCTCATAACGGCGTCGCCTACGTGCGTAGCCAACGCCGCACATTACGGCGTACCCTCGACGCAGAAGTATAAATTGGCCTTTAGACGTCTGGAAGAAAGAGTTCATGGTGCAGGCATGTCCTTCTGACGCCACTGCCTTCCCTTTCATAGTGCTCGGCAATAAAATTGATTTGGATCATCGTGAGGTTAGCCAACTCTTTTGCATTATGAGCTATAGATCTAAACCTGGTTTCACAGACAGGGTTTATATTAAACCAGGATTAGGCTTTAGTTAAAACATTGTTTGCACCTTGAGACAAAAGAGTGGCACTGACATTAATTTAAGATATCTCAGTGCAAGTTGCTTTCAGTTGAAACACCTCAAACATACAATTTAGTTTGGGACTATGCTTAAACTTTGTCTGTAAAACCAGGCGTTAATGTATTACTTTGCTTATAACTGATTTGAGGATTTGATTGACAGGTGTCTCCAAACAAAGCCCAGCAATGGTGCAGTGAAATCGGAGCTGAATATTTTGAATGTAGTGCCAAGGAAGACGTTGGCGTGGACACGACCTTTCACAGTGCAGCACGAGCTGCCCTGCAGTATGTGAGTTCAATCATTTTGTATAACCAAGACTAAAGAAGTATTTCAACAAATATTCCCCTGATTTTACAGACAAGGCATAAACCAGCCCCGGACTAAAATACATGTTTGAGCTGTTTTATCTGAACGCAACTTGCACTGACAGATCTTAAAATATATCAGTGCCATTGTTTTGTCTTAAGATGCACACAACTAATGTTTATTCTAAGCCATAAATGCCCTAACTGAATTAAATTTGAATCCTGGCTTAATCTAAGCCCTGTCTGTGATACCAGGCCATTGAATTTAGTTTTTGATCAGAGATACTAGCCAGTCCTGACTGAATATTTAATAATCAGCTTGACCAAAAAAGCAGTATTAGGTAACAGTTGTTTGTGCCACACTCTCTACAGTTTAAAAGCCACCATGTGGAGAATGGAGAAGACATCCAGATTATACAGAAACAACAGGATAAGAAGCCAAATAAAAAATGCTATTGTTGAAGCAAGGACAATCTCTTGTGCTACTATTCTGTGTTTAAGTCAACATTAAATCAAGTTATTTTTTTATGAAATATTGCATTATTTATTATTAATAACTTATCTGTGCACATCTTTTTTTTTTTTGCCATTTATGAAGATGGATGTACAGATATATACACACTCACCTGAAGGATTATTAGGAACACCATACTAATACTCTGTTTGATCCCCTTTCGCCTTCGAATGCCTTAAAGTGATACTCCACTTTTTTTTGGAAATAGGCTCATTTTACAACTACCTCAGGGTTAAACATTTGGGCTTTACCGTTCTCGAATCCATTCAGCCAATTTTCTGATGTTTAGAAGAATATCAGTAACCAGAGAGTTTCTGGTCTCATTGACTTCCATATGTAAGATTTATCAAAAAAAAAAAAAGTTTTTGATGCATGTGTGAAAGACTTTAGTAAGAAAAATAAAACCTCTTGAACTACTTCATATGAATACTATGCTGGGATATCATTCCTTTATTTCAGAAGAAATATATCCATGTTAAATGCAAACGAGTTAACCGCCTTATCCATTTAGCTCGAAGGGCGTCTCATCAAATATAGCTACTAAAATTCACAATTCTGGAAGACACTGGGGATGAAATTAACTCCCAGAATGTGCTGCATGAAACTAAAAGAAATTGCTAATAATTAATCAGGGAGACAGTTTATATATTTCGGTTTCTTTTATAAGTCAAGACAAAAAAGGCAATCAGGAGATGACCAACATGTAAAAACGTTGTACAGGTAAATATATAAAAGGCCAGAATATCATCTTCACTTCTTGCGGTATGAATGAACTATATTACAGTCAAATCCGAACTTGGCTTTTACCAAGAATGAGAACGGCCAGCCTCACCCACATGGAGACATACAGGTATACACTGAACATTTAGTTTGCATACCTCTCAGATAATCAAAAGGGAAAAAAAGTAGAAATTCATCTTCACATGGATAATTTCCTTCACAATCTAGGGCAGAGAAAATTCTACAGTTACATTGTGAAAAAGTTAAGAGGACAAGCCAGAGAAAGGGAAAAAGCTGGGTGTTTACTAATAATGGCGGTGTGGTAAAGTGAGGAATTGGAAAAAAAATAATACGATTTTTACATCTCAATGTTTGGCATACACAAAAAGAGTGGAAACAAGCATAGAAAAACTCAGTAAACAAAGTAAAAGCCCTTCAGATGTTTACATTCGTTTACATCCTTTTCAGTTGTTGCACATCACCACTCGGCTTGAGCACAAATACAATGTGTGAAAGTACTTGACAACAGCACAGCCCTCCAAAAGCCTTTCATCCCACAAATCCTTAAACCAAAGTTGGATGGCCAATAATTTTTAAAACAAAAAAAATAAAATAAAAAGTTGTGAGTTAAAAAAAAAGCACACAGACATACACATACACACAGGAGGAAAGCTTTAAAAATACAAAAATAAACTACACAAAAGATCTTCTCCATCGTCGCTCACTAATTTTTTGTGAAGTTTTGCATTTTTCAATTTTTTTTTCAATTTTTTTTTTTTGTATGGCAAATCTGTTTTAGCAAAGTCTCTGTCCTACCGGTAATGTACTTCTTCCATGGCCATTTCTTTATCTGCAGTTCTGCCTCTAATTCTGCTTAACGCAAAAGTGCAGACTTCACCAGAAGGCTTGAGTCCAGAACAAATCCGTACGCAGATCTTATTTCACATAGCCATTTGAGTGAAAAAAATCCCCTCTTGTCTGAGGACAAGTGCTTGGTTTGTTTTCCCCATTTCTGTTCCCCTCACATGAAAATGACTCATCTGCATTCAGAAATCCTCCCGCCATGTCCACATATTTAATGTGAACTAAAACTTCACCCTGAAGTCCATCACAGAAAAGGGTCACTTCATTTGAGCCCAACTGACAGAATGAACATTACAAATATCTTAAAACTGGTATTTGAATTCACTGAAGCAAGATACATGTACTGAAAGAAATGGGGGAGAAAGGAAGACTACAATGGAAAATGCAAATTAGTTTTTTTTCCCTCCCACTCCAGCTATGTTGAAAAATACTCAAAAATATGCAATGTGCTTTTCTCCATTCATACTATTAACAAGAAAAAAAGCATTCCCTAGAAATTACTTCCTTGTTGTTTTTTTTGCTGTTTTAACAGATGGTTACAGTTGAATCCAGACAGTGGAGCGCTTTGAGTAGTGTAAGTCTTCCTAGTCTTGGAGGATGAATGGAGAGAGGGGCTTATTGGTCCATTCTTGCTTTCTTCTGACCAATCCCTTTCCTGCAATGAAAAATACATATATTAATACTCATTCGTACTCAATGCACTGTTCTGAAATTTAAGGTCAATAAGACTTATTAAAATAACTTCATTTTATTTAGCAATAATGCATTAAAACTGATATAAAGTGACAGTACAAGACATTTATAATGTAAAAAAACAACTAATTTAGTAAATGCTGTTCTTTTGAACTTGATACTCAATGAATATAAATCCTTAAATTACTGTGGTTTTATTTATAACATTAATAAGAAATGTTTCATGATCACCAAATCAGCATATTAGAATGATTTCTAAAAGGTCATGCGACACTGAAGACTGGAGTAATGATGCTGAAACCATTCAGCTTTACCATCACAGGACTGTTAAATTTTAAAATATTATAGTTTAACTTATGTTTCATCAAATACGCTTTTATGATACTGGAGACATGGACACTCACGCATCTGGTGAAGAAACTGCTCTTTTTGGGGCAGGCTTTGCAGAAAGGCCATCTTTGTTAGACTCTACAAAGCAAAACGCAAAAAAAAAAAAAAAAAAAGCAATTGTAAAATCCACCTTGTCACTGGCTGAAACAAATCTTTTCACACCAAAGAAAACCTTTACCTTGCAGCCATCGCACTTGCGTAGCAGGCCCGTAACCTTTCTCGTTGCGAGCGGCGATGCGGAAGATGATAGCAGGTTTGGTGGTATAGTCTATGTGGGCGTTGGACAGGCTGGAGGACTGAACCAGGCAGGAGGGGTTTGGCCCGCAGTACACACGCATGAAGGCAAGCTGGGCCGGGGCCGAGGGTTTCGCCTCGGTGGTCTGGCTGCTCTGGATGGCCAAATACACTGAGTATTCTGTGATCTTCCCTGATGTCATCGATGGAGGCTCCCATGTAAGGTGGGCACCGTCTGGACTCTGAGGAGAGAGTGAAGAGAGTACACATTTATATGGATGTACTGATTCATTTTGTTGTTGCATCAATTACAGATCCTACTGTGAACAAGAATTTTTTTTTTAATATACAGAATAAAGAAATAATACTGTTTTCATTAAGGATGCATTCAATAGAACAAAAGTCACAGTAAATACATTTATATTGTCTCTATTGTATCTATTCCAGAAATTATATTTCTCTGGGGGGTGGGGTATTTCTCTCCATGGTTTTCCCAAATCAGCATAGTAGAATGATTTCAGAAGGATCATGGGACACTGAAGACAGGTAGCCTGGTTAAAGTCAGACCTAAGTCTGGGAACCACATGTTCATTTTCTTGTATTTGAGGTGTGGTTTACGAATGCCCAGAGCCGTTTATTAGGTGCTAAGAACGTCTATCAAATGCACCTGTACATAGCTCATAGCCAATCGGTTCAATGATACCAGATGACATTGTAGGGCGACAGAAATTAGATGAAGAAGCAGACGATGGGTCAGAGATTTGTGTGTACACGATGGAGTGTATCTAATGGTCGTTTCACACCACTGACTTCCATAGTATGAAAAATAATAATAATACTATGGAAGTAAATGGGGCTCATCATCTGTTTGGTTACCAACATTCTTCCAAATCTTTGAGTTTTCTTCTGCTGAACACAAAATATATTTTGAACAACTTGAAGGTGATGACAATTTTCATTTTGGGGCAAACTACTCCTTTAAAATAATAGTTTGGTGTAAATTCAAAATGAAGTGTCAACTGTGAATCAAGTAATCATGACAAGCATCCAATTCGTTTAAACTTTTCCTTATTAAAAAAAAAAACAATCAAAAATTTGTCAAAATAAATCTTTGAAAAACAAAATGATCATGCAATTCCTATTTAAAAAACAGTCACACATTTTATGGTGCTCTTGATTTTAACACCATATGGAACAAGAGGTAATCAAGAGTAAATTAAGATTTGAGGTGTACCTTGCTGATCTTTATGGCACATGGTGCCCCCGGGAACCCTGGTAAACAAGTCTTGAAAGCCGATATTTCAGAAAAGGCTCCACGGCCACAAGTGTTTATACCCGCCACACGGAACTTGTAGGCGGTCCCGGGCTGAAGCTCCACCTTCTTCATCTGGCTGTAGTCAGGGATTGTGCCTGAATCATCCTGCAACATAAAACAAGTTCTGTCAGTATAATTACATTTTGAAATAAGCAATGTCACAGTGTCTAACAATATCGAATGAAGTACAATCTCGTTACGGCTTACCTCAACATAAGTGGAGTCATCTGCAGGCATGTAGAAATGTGTTACAACCATATTGGTCACTTTAACAATGGCAACATCAAACCACTGGTTTTCTTTCTTCACTTGAGGCTTGACTGTAACAGTGGGAGGATTTTGTCTCTGTGGAGAGAAACAACAGAAAACAGGATTTTAAAAAAAATGATTCTTCCACATTCCAAAGCAAATTATCGTGACCCTTTAGCGATTATTAAACTTACCCCAGCCTGAATGCCATTGGCCACTTCAGTGAGAGCTGCAGCTGCCTGCATCTTAGCTGGACTGGAAACTACAACAGGTGCTAATGTGCTGGATGGAGCCAAGGCTACAAAAGGAATAAACAGAAATAAAATGGAACACATGGACAAATATGATGTACCACCCTGATATTTAATTTTAATAAAACCAAGCTTTCAGATATAAACATTACATTCAGACTTTAAAATGTATTCATGGAAAAAAATTCACAATAAGCTTCCATTTCTTAAACATTATTTAACTGCATTAGTTAACAAACCAACAATGAAATGCATCTAAAGCACTTATTGATCTTTATCAGGGTTTCTGCACACTTGTATGTAAGGCTTGTGTAAGGCTTTTTAAGACTCAAAGAAATCAAAATGAATACTTTTCATTTATAAGGGGTGTACAATATTGACAAAAATATGTCTTGATATTTTCAAAGTTTTGTTGATAATTAGATCATATTTTACTGATTGTGTATTTGTGCTTGGTGCCATGGCTGGTTTAGGCCGGTTGACAGCTGACTCAAAGAGTCAGTTCACAGTAGTGACTGCAGTGGTCAGTTCACAGTAGTGACAGAAATTAAAGGGGAACTCCGGCGCAAAATTAACCTTTGGTCTAATTACACATTGGAACATAGTCAACCGTTCTCTGAGATCTGTTTTCATGATTATCGAATGTAAAGAGTTTTATCTCTAAAAACTGTTTAGCTTATAATGCTAGTATATGAGGCATAGAGTAATGAAAATCAAAATCGCTAGTTTATACCACTAACACGGTAGCATAATCAGTGTCCCTGCATGCAAAACGAAGCATTGAGAACGTTGTAAGTGTACAGACGGTTTAATAAGAAGATATTTTATAAAGACAGTCCACTTCGCGAATACAGGCAGGAGCCATCTTTGGAACGCGCCAGAACTTCGCTCAGCGTTCGTGGTTCGACTGCTCGAGACTGTTTTGTCTAAGAATAACTTTCTTAAATACAGCTCCTTTAACAGACTAATACTTTAACAAAAGGTTTGTTCATATGGTAGTTAATTTACAGGATATTGCAACTATAATGGTTCAAAACAACAAACATAGTCAAAACTATTGAAGAGCAAAATGAAACATCACACATACTCTCTGCTGTGGTGCGAGGCAGTAGTCCGACTACTGCACTTGTGGCAGCGGCGGCCATCTCGTTGTGTCCATTGCTTTCTGAGGAGGGATCATTTAGGCTGTCAGCTGGAGCCAGGCCTTCTGTGGGCAGTGCGGCCTGGGCAGCGGCTAGTTGCTGGGCTGCCTGAAGCTGCTGTTGCTGCTGAACCAAAGCCGCCAGTTCCTGCTGGGTCAGAACGATGGGTATGGTGTGGGTCTGCTGGTCTTCTCCAGCATCTCCGTCACCTGAGCCTGAGGGGGAATGAGGAAGAAGATGCTTGCTGTGAGTTTTAGATTGATTTTGTGGTTGGGATTTTGTGGATAAAGGATGGCGACTCACTCATAACAGCCTGCTGTGCTGCTTGTAGTACAGCCTGGATGGCAAGGGCCTGGGCCTCCTCTGTCGCTGCAGCCTGGGCCGCTGCCTCTGCGGCTGCCGTAACAGCCAGCTCCTCTGGGGTCAGACCAGTCACCATCAGCGTTGTGGGCTGTACGTCTGACATCAGCTCTGGTGGCAAGGCCAGTGCCTCGGCCTGTGATGCTGATGCTGCATCTACACCCTCCATCTACAAGAAAAAAGCATTTATTGAAACAGTAATAGAAATTATGTAACATTATAAATGTCTTTACTGTCACTTTTAATGTGTCCATGCTGAATAAAAGTAAAAAGCCTTACTCATATTAGAAAATGAATTATTAAAAGTAGTATGCATTAGTCTTAATTTGCAATGATAACTGGAAATTGTACAGCCAGAATGCAAATGACTATACCTCTGCTGTTGGTAGCTGCTCCTGAGCGGTTTCTCCCCCTGCCATGCTAGAAGCGTCATGCTCCATGGGCACTGCCTCTGCCTCCGCCTGGCTCTCTGCCTCCATCGCTTCCGCCATGGCTTCTCCCTGGAAGTCACTTGGCAAGGCCACTGCCTCCGGCTGGAAGTCACTAGGCATAGCTACTGCCTCCGCTTCTGCCTCCAACCCTGCCTGCATAGCAACTGCCTCTGCTTCAGCCTGGCCTTCTGTCTGCAAGGACTCTGCCTCCGAGCTCTCCATAACAACCGACTCAACTCCTGCCTCTGAGGACGACTCTGTGATGGAAGAAATAGACTGCAGGAAAAGGACAGAGAAAGAAAAATTGGTGATTTTAAACCCTTTTTTTTCCTCAACCCTCCCCTACCAGTTTTTAAAATTAAATTTAAGACTTAAATGTGATTTAACTTTTAAATAACATTTTGCTGTTTCATATGCATTACTACAATTCACATCCTGCCAACCAAAAGATATCTCTGAATGTTTAATTAATATTGTGTTAATACTACTAAGTAAAATAAAAAATTAACGGAAAAAAAAAAAATGAATACAGAGATCATTAACAAGCCCAAAATACACCGGGACGCTTATTTTGAAATGTTCGTGCTTGACTACTTCCAGCTGCTCATTTCTGATTTAAAGTATCTTTGTTTTTAATTTGATTTAAAGTATCTTCTACAATGTATTACAATATAAAAAGCATAAAGTAAACAATCACAATTCAGCAACAGTAGATCATAAGAAATCGTTTGGCATAAATATGCGGTATTCACTGACTGCAAACTGCTCTGAAACCACGAGTCTGTAAAACGTGCAACAGCGCCACGTTTTGACTTTGAACATGCAGAAAATCTATTTAAAAATTCATCTTTATATCATTATTCCTAATTTTAGTTACCAAATTTAAGAACCATTAAAATGACTTATTTGACCATTTAAGACTTTCTATTACCCATACCTTAAATTTGATCAAAATGAACTTAAGGACCCATAAAAATGGGTTGCATTTTGACTTAACGTTTGTCTATTGCATTGGATTAATAATTTAGGATCAAACAGAAGTATAGAGTTTGTTTCTCCACTCACTGGAACAGCTGGTCCGGGTAGAGGCGTGGCCTGTGTGACTGTGGTGATGGCTCTGCTCTGGGGCGCAACAGTGGACGGCAGGCCCTCTGTGCTGGTGGCAGATTCTGAAGCTTCTTCACTCTGCTGGGCTAAACGCACAAAACAAATCATTACCATAAACCTTTAAAAGACAAAATTACAAATGGAAACAAACAAGGAAAAGGAAACTAGTTTGATTTTCCCATGGCAAATTTAATTTAACCAGTTTCATATGCATTTCTGTAAATCACACCCCACAAACCAAAATGATATTAGCGTTCGTATTTTTCAGGTAACTAACAATAACCAGCTACATAGGATTTTTAGTAGCTTTTCAGACCACTAGTCTGAAAGAATGGTGAGAAAATGTATATGGTATTAAAAGAGCAAAGTCATTTCCTTTATTGGTGAACAAATTTGGTGAGATTTCCTAGAATAAAGTAGTTAGTTACCAAGTCAAAATCTCTAACAGCACAAGTAAACAGTGCTTTGTGATGGGCTCAAACTCTTGACAGCAGAGACGTCAGAATGCTCAAACCGTTTTTAGCCAAGGGATATTTTTATAATGTTGCAGAGGATTTCTATTTCAAATAAATTAACTTATATGAAAATATAAATAAACCAATTCTCTTTTTTACTTATAATAGTAAAAATAAATCTTGACCAAATCAACTTGTCAGAATGATTAATAACTAAAGGGTCATGAGACACTGAAGACTGTAATGATGCTAAAAATTCAGCTTTGCCATCACAGGAATCAATTCTATAGTAAGCAGTTATTTTGAATTGTATTTTTGTATATTTCACAATATTTCTGTTTCACTGCATTATAAACCCAACCAAAACTTTGGATTGGTAGTGTAAATAATGTTTGTGTGAAAGCTGAAGATGAATCTTTCTGAAATCTGATGTACCTGTTCCCTCATCTGTCTCCATACTGCAGGTGGCAGTGGTGGCCGTGTTGGTGGTGCCCGTCTCGTGGGTCTCACATGGTGGATTTGAGCAAACACTCTGCTGCACCTCTCCTGTTTGGTTTCCACCCATGTTAGATGAAGCCGTGGTGGCCGTGTTGGTGGTGCCCGTCTCGTGGGTCTCACAGGGTGGGTTTGAGCAAACTCTCTGCACCTCTCCCGTTTGGTTTCCACCCATGTTAGATGAAGCCGTGGTGGCCGTGTTGGTGGTGCCCGTCTCGTGGGTCTCACAGGGTGGGTTTGAGCAAACTCTCTGCACCTCTCCCGTTTGGTTTCCGCCCATGTTGGATGAAGCCGTGGTGGCCGTGTTGGTGGTGCCCGTCTCGTGGGTCTCACAGGGTGGGTTTGAGCAAACTCTCTGCACCTGTCCCGTTTGGTTTCCGCCCATGTTAGATGAAGCCGTGGTGGCCGTGTTGGTGGTGCCCGTCTCGTGGGTCTCACAGGGTGGGTTTGAGCAAACTCTCTGCACCTGTCCCGTTTGGTTTCCGCCCATGTTAGATGAAGCCGTGGTGGCCGTGTTGGTGGTGCCCGTCTCGTGGGTCTCACAGGGTGGGTTTGAGCAAACTCTCTGCACCTGTCCCGTTTGGTTTCCGCCCATGTTAGATGAAGCCGTGGTGGCCGTGTTGGTGGTGCCCGTCTCGTGGGTCTCACAGGGTGGGTTTGAGCAAACTCTCTGCACTATGCTAGCAGGAGCAGTACCCATACTTGAAGATGCTGTGGTTGCTGTGTTGGTGGTGCCTGTTTCGTGGGTCTCACATGGTGGGTTCGAGCAGACCCTCTGAACACCACCCATGTTGGCAGATGCTGTTGTGGCAGTGTTTGTTGTACCTGTTTCATGCGTTTCGCAGGGCGGGTTGGAGCACACCCTCTGTACTGTGCCAGCTGGTCCAGTGCCCATATTTGCCGTCGCTGTGGTGGCCGTGTTAGTGGTGCCCGTCTCATGAGTCTCACAGGGGGGGTTGGAGCACACTAGAGTAACAGTGCCAGAAGCTTCGCCTGCACCAGACTCAGTAGAGGTGGGCTGCTCAGACGTGGGAGAGGCCAGAAAGGAAACGGGCAGATCTTGGCCAGGCTGAGCCTCCACACCAGTGGGTGTAGTAATGAGAGTCACCTGAGTGGGCTATTTAGAAAGGATGACAATTTGTGACTACAAATAGTTTATTTTTTCAGTGAATTTAATTTAAATATTGTGTAAAACTGTTCATTTTAAATGCAGCATTTTTTTGCATCCTTGTAGTATTTTATATCATTATCTCTTTATAATTCTTTCTGTTATAATACATTTAAGTATACTACAGTTCGGTGTACATTTTTTTAAAGAAATACAATTTATATTCAGTAAGGAGAGAAAAGACAAACTGGTTTTAACCTGCATGTTGGAGGTGACAGTGGTCAGATTGGTCTGAGCAGCTGACACAGCAGTGGCATTGATGACCTGGTTGGAGAGGGTGGCAATCGTCCCCAGAGTGGTGATGGGGTTTGACAGAGTGGCATTGGCACTGGCTAGGCTTCCTCTAGCTAAGCTAGTAGAAACGGTTCCTGTGACTGTGCCAAGAGTTGTTACACCTTGGAAAGAGGACAGACACAGCGAGAGGAAAATACTTGAATCATTCATCAATAGCAGTAGCTGAATTGCACTTGGCAGAGAAGCATGAAGTCTTTTAGGAACATTAACTTTTGACTATCAAGTTCACATCCTTACCAGTTGTTCCCTTGACAACCAGCGTGGTTACAGTTGGCTTGACCCCAGATACTGGAGACACGAGACGCACTCCTCCCATCGGCATGGTGCGAAGAATGGTTCCAGGCTGACCAGGGGCTCCCTTTAGAACAACCTTAGGAGAGGAAACACCCAACCCAGGTAAGAAAACAGACCTTCAAGTGCTCCAAGGACATCAGCTTTTCATCATTTTTGCACCAGATATTATGGCCCCAATACCTGTGTTAGGCCTTGCTGGCCACCTGCTGTACCAATCTTAGGCATTGCTGTAATAAATTTTCCAGGAGTTCCTGTTCCAGATGTCATCACCTTCGTGGTGTAGATGGTAATGGGGCTCTTCATCCCAGTACTACTAGTCACGCCTAGAATGGAAAACAGGCACTCATTAAGTGCAAGTAAATAAAAATCTATTACTACTAATAACTATTATTATTAGTTGTGAACATTAAGATTTATAAAAAAATTAAATAATACATATATAAATTAACTGGTCTGCACATCCCAAACACCCAGATTGGGCTCAGGTGCAGGACAACAAAGTAACAAGCGGAAAAAAGAAACTATCAATTGCACAAATTATTAATTAATTTGGAGCAGCTATTTTCAGTGTGTGAACTTCATGCTTCTTTTTTACATGCATAAATTAAACAAATAAATATAAATGTATTAGAATTGCAACTAATTGTTATAAATATTACTTTACTTGTTAACAGTAATAATTTAATGACACTTAAATATGAATAAAATTAATGCAGCCATTTAGTATTATTACTACTAATAGTAATTATTATAGCTGAAGTTAACAACAATAATAATATAACTGACAAAATATAAATTACTACCTCTCCTACTACTTCTAATTATTAATATTTCTTTATTCTGGACAACAAAACACAAAAATCACTAGGGTTGTTTTTTTTTTTCGATGCTGGTGCCAAAGTGATACTTTTAAAACGGTACAAAACGTCAATTCATCCATTTCTCCCGAAATACTTAAAAGTGAAATTTGAGAAGAATAGAGTAAATTTTATAGTTACCTACACAATGTGCATCTAAACACGTCATCAATTTATATCAGAGTTTTGAAACGATAAAAATGACACTTCTAGACAAAATGGTTTACCTGCAGCTCCCTGCTGTAGAGCAGACATTGGGATTGTTTTAATGATAGTGGTAGTGCCCGGTTTGTTGGTTGTGGGGGACATGCCACTGATGCCCAAGATAGTGGGCTTATTTCCTGTGCCACCGGCTTGACTGGTGGTAATTATGGTAGTTGGTTTTCCATCCGCAGATGTTACCAGCTTCAGAATGGTGCCGGGTGGAAGGGTACCCTTTGACTATGGAATGAGAATGATGTTAAAATTTATATTATTTCAAATGATAAATAATGTGAGTGTTCGAGAAACTTAAAACAAGTTAGTTAGTTTTGTTTAACATACTTGCAAAATCTGAGCCAGAGGGTTGGAGGAGGCCTGTCCAGTCAAAGCAGCTGTCTGGACTGGTTTGGTTTGTACCATTGACACCATCTTGCCCAAGTTAGAGATCTAAAACAAACAATTTTTGAAAATTAAATAATAATGTCCATTCAATGATTTTACCATTCATGGTTTTCCCATGCCAGAATTTAAAATATACTGTACCAAGTTTCCGCCCATGGAAAGTGGACTCTTGACTAGAGTGATGGTCTTGGTGACTCCGCCCACCATAGTGGTCACAACCTGAGCCTGCTGTGCTACAGTAACTGTGCCGGACTTGTGCACTGTGATGATGGGTCGAGCACCTGTATTTGAACTGGAAACTGTCGGAGTGCCCACCTGTGCAGCGGCGGTCTTCAGCATGCGAGTGGCAGGGTTGCTTACCTACAAAAAAAAAAATTGAGTCATGAGACTAGGGCTGGCCGATATGACTGCAGACGAGCAACGTGACAAATTGCCACATATATAGAATTTAACTGATGTGTGGTCACATACTAGCTTATGCAAATTTTGAATTCAGCTCATCCAATCAAAGCTTTGCAGTTGAGTGTTTTGTTTTTGAACTCAAACATTACAGAATGTGATGGTATGCTACCTTTCAAAAATAATGGGTTTCGCAAGCAAATAAATACAGTAAAATAGCTAAATAACTATTTTAATTAATTTATTCCTGTAATGGCAAAATGTCATTACTTTAGTCTTCAGTCACATGATCCCTCAGAAATAATTCTAAAATGCTGATTTGGTGCTCAAGAAACATTATTACCAATGTTGAAAACAGTTGTGCTGCTTAATATTTTTTTTTTTTAAATATTTACATGCAGTGTGAGACATTTCAAGCCTTTATTTGTTATAATTTTAATGATTATGGCTTGCAGCTTATGAAAAGCCCAAATTCAAAATTAGAATACTGTGAAAAGGTTTTCATAGCATATATCCATTCAATATTATCCACATTATCTTTCATCTACAAAAGCATCATGAACTTTTGTGATCCGTTAAAGATGCAATTATGATGAAGTAGTATGTCCCAAAGCTTGACAACTCTTCTGCTACACACTCAAAAGCATCCATGTTTCTTCACAACAGTACATACTTGTAGAGCACAGTATAAGGCCCCGTTTACACGAAGGGAAAACGCAGATAATTCCCTGCGGATTGGCCTCTCGTTTACATGAAAACCCCGTTTTTATCACAGAAAACGATTATTTCTAAAAACTCCGGCCAAAGTGGAGATTTCTGAAAACGCCGGTTATGCGTTGTCGTGTGAACTGGGAGAAACAGCGTTTTAAGTTCTCTCTTGTCGATTCTGAGGATTCTGATTGGCTTGTGTGGCTTTATCCTTAACCCCTATACTGCCGCCAATAGGTTAGGCATGGTTATGATGGCGCTCGTCGGCGTATTTATGCGGGTGTGTGAACGATGTTATTTTTGAAAACGGAGAGGGGGAAAATATTCGTTTCGCTAAATACCAGGCTTTGTGTAAACGTGGCCTAAATAGGTGAATTGGGATGCAGCAACAGTGACAATCTTAAGATAATTACCATGACAGGTGATGCCACTTTAACTGTGGTGGGGTGAGTGGTGGACCCAGGTGTCATAGCCATTGTTTTGACAATTGTAGCCCCAGCCGGCATACTGAGAACAGTGGCTCCGGGGGAAGGAGGGATTTTCTGTGTGGCTGCAGCAGCTGCAGCCAAAGCTGCCATTCCACTCATCTGGGGGCTGCTGCCGATGACCTGGAAAAAACAAAAGATTAAACACACTTGAATGAAACAATTTATGAGGTATCAAGGGTTTTAAAGATTCCACCTTTACTATTTGCTTCATACCGTTCCTTGAGTGGTCTGTGGTGGCACTACCATGCGAACACCTGCAGGAAGTGATGTCACAGTGACTGGGGATTTTCCAGCCTGGCTGGCTTGGCGCACAGTGACAATCGATGCCCCGGTGCCTGACTGAGGGGCTGCGACTTTCAGAATAGCTTGAATATAAAATAAAAATCGTTAAATCATCATTTGATATTACAAAAGCATTCATTTAATATTACATTTAAGTAAAGTGAAAACATTGCTGAACAATTTAACGAATTTGTACCTGGGCCACGAGCCGTTGAGGCAGCCAGAGGACTTGCGGGCGTGGTGGGTAAAACTGAGGCAGTGGGTGAAGCAGCCTGGGGCACGAAGGTGATGCCACTATGAGGCAGACTCTGAGCAGACGGAGCAGCTGCAGCGGGCGCTGGACTCTTAGGCGAGTTTCCAGGGAGGGAGGGAGCTGCATTGAGGGCTGGTGATGTGGCAGCAGTCGCTGTTGGGATATCATATTTCTGAAGCTGAAGCAGGTACATGTCCGCTGTAGACACCGCTCCCCAGCTAACCTCTAAAGAATTTGTGTTGGCCCGGACGAGCTGTACCCGTGAAGGAGGATTAGGTCGCTCTGCAAAAAAGAAAACGAAAAAAATAAAATAAAATAAACTCAAATTATGCATGATTTAACACATTCAACTTATGCAAAAAATACTACTCAATATGTAACTTTTTATGCATTTGGATATATTTACAATGCAGTTTAACTGCGTCAGAAATGTCTGCTTTACTCACCCGTCTCTAGGTACCACAAGTCTTTGCAGCACACCTGATTGTTCCAAGCTTTGCGGTACCCATCACGTCCACTCCAGACATAAAGTCTGTTGTTAATGGCAACAGTGCAATGTCCTGCTCGTGCACGTGGTATGTTGTCCTCCAAGGTGTCCATCAAAACGGTCTCCCATGACAAGGCATCTAAAAGAAATCTCATTTTTTTAATTTTAAAGTATTTGGCATAATATGAAAAAAATGCATTAATAAAATGGGGCACAGTAAAATAGTCCAAACATTTCACACACAGGAATGTCATGTTACCAAACATTAAAGTACCAGTACCATTCAAATGTTTTAAAGAAATTCATACTTCTATTCAGCAAGGATGAATTAAAATGATAAACATTGACATTTATGTTACAAAAGATTTCTAGCTAAAATAAAAGTTGTTCTAATCTGAACTTTATGTACATCTTCATGTTTACACAGTTTTCAACAGGAATAGGAAGATGTTTCTTCAGCAGCAAATTAGCTTATTAGAATGATTTTCTGAATGATCATGTGTATAATAACAGACCTTTAGTTAAATAAAGTACACTAAATGTACTTTATAGCAAGAACATACCCAAGTTCAGGCAGGCCAGCGTGTTTGTACACTTCCATTCCTTCTCATGTGTGGCCACCTTCACATCATCCATCACCAGGGGAACCCAGCCACCGAAAACATACATTCTATAAATAAAACATATAAAGGGATTAAAGGTCAGTAATGCCACTGTGTACATTTAGAGAATGCATGTGGTGAAGCAATTCTAGATTACACTGAAACTTACTTGTTTGTAATAGTGGTGGCTGAGTGGAGGCTACGGGGGAGGGGAGCAGTGCCGCTTATTGCAGGCTTGTTCCAGGTCAGCGTATCTGAAAAGCAAAGAATGGCCTAATTATTGCTTAACCCAATTGATTGAATTAACTATTTGTGGCAAACACAGTCTTAATCTTCATACCAATATCTAATGTCCAAAGATCTCCCAAACGACAACCACTCATTCCTCCATATATAACAAGACGGGACTTCTTAGTAGTTTTTTCAGTATAAATTACAGCAGTGTGGCTCTCTCTTGGAGGAGGCAGTACTCCATACGTGACCGGTATATCCCAGCCCACAACGTTGGAGCCCGGACGCAGTTCGAGGGTATAAAGGTCATTCAAATATCTGGAAGAACACATAATTGAGTCTATGAATAAAACAATATAAATACATTTATTTACTAACCACATTATTATACGGTAGGAATACCTGGGAATGTTGTTCTTAGGGTCTTCGCTGTCATTGGCAAGCCCCCCAAAAAGATAGCACTTGTTGCCCACAAGAGAAAAACTGTGACCCAGACGGGGACATGGTGGTGCTCCATTTTTAGGGGCTTTTGGTTTCAATTTTTTCCATTCCCACCTGCTTGCCTGATAATTGTAACCATAGCGAGAAAATTTCAGATCTGTACTCACAGAGTCAACATCAATCGATAAAGGCTGGACTACACAACATGACTTAAAATCTGAGCAGATCAGAAATGAGGATTGTACACTACCAGACTTTCAAGTCATTCCAAACACAAACTCGCACAGATGCATGCACCAGCATGGGTATAAGATGTATAGCAAATAAAAACAATTTTAGAAAAAAATTCAATCAAACATTCTTGATATCCGACTGGATGGAATCATAGTCTGAAGGTGAAAAAAATGGATCTTTCATATACTATGCGATTTTATGTGAAATCAGTCAATCGACTGCCCAAAATCAGCAGACCAGATATGACTTTCGACAACTAGCGTCAACCCCTCAATTCTATAAACCTAGGCAAAAGTCATGTAGTGTATTCCAGCCTTTAGTCACATAACAGAGTGATTTTAAAGAAGTTTTTCCTTACCTGTAACTCATAAAGGTCATTGCTGTACTTTCCATATTCCACCATTCCACCAAACACTAATAGTCGTGTACCATCACATACAAAACCATAAGCCGCACAGCCTGGAGGAATGTCTCCACGAACAGCTGGTATGAACCACTGGTTTGTTGCTGAAAAAGAAAAAAAATATTGAATTGTTCAGTCAATGTCTTGGTGATAAGGTGTAGATGACTTACAATAAAACTCTCTTGCAATTCAGCTTATCTGGAAGTGAAGCCAATGTCAATAAAAATCACTTCAAAAATGTAAAGCACTTTTTAACTATCAAAATAACAAAATGGAGAGTAGGACACAATTCTGAGAAATGGGGAGGTTCGAGTTTGGTGAACGGTAATCTCAGCCTCAGCCCATGGACTGTTGGCTGAACGTCTGATGCATATGACACGTTTCTGGAAACACTTACGGAGTTACGTCACGCTGTGATCTCTAAAATGAATTAGCAACATATTTTTCTGTATTGTGAGGTGAATCCAAGTAAAAGATTATTGAAACAAAAAATAATAATAATAATAATTTATGGACATATCAATTAAACTAGAAGTTTAAAATATTTTAAAAATTAAACATATGCACAAATGGATTGTTAATAATAAGATCTATAACATGCATTTAAAAAAATCATTTTATGGCAAATTAAAAGTGCAGGTAACTAAAAACATTGTAACATTCCAGTAATTTGGAGTACATTGTATGTTTTATATAAAGTTTTTTTTTTTTTTAAACACTGAATTTAAGTTTTTTAAAAAGGCGCCACAGAGAGAAACATGTCGTTCTTTGCAGTGTTTAAAGAAATTTTGCTCAAGTTTAGTGAATCTGCCTTCAGAATCGAATTACAAAAGAATTTTACTGAATAGCCACTCAAAGAAATACAAGAGTCACAGAGGAATTGTGTTGTTGGCTTCATTAGGAAGACTGAGGTAAATAAGAGCATTCTGGAAATCAATTCTTCTTCCACTATGCCCCATAAATGAAAGTTAATTTATAAAATGCAATTTATATATTAGAATAGAAAGCACTTTAAACGTTTTAACACTCTAATTTCTTGAAAAACCTAAGGCATCTAATTCAAGGTCTACTGCAGCCATTTCCACATTATTGCTAGAGTCATTGTGGGCTAAAACAACCAGTACTCGGAGAAAGATAACAAAAAGACGCTCTGGTGCACGTGCAGGAGGGGCGTGCGCGTGACGCGGCGGCGGTCAACAACATGGCGCCCTTTTCCCTCACAACAACACAACTTCAACAGAGTCGACATGCAGTCTGCAGACCAGACGCGGCTCTGAACCACCACAAACATCGCAAAAATCACACGGAATGTTTCATTTACATATATGTAAGCAAAATTGACAGTTTTCTCCGTAAAGTAAACATGTGACTATTGCTACGTCTTCATCCTCTCGCGTTAGAAAAAGATACAAAACAGCACGTTTAGCAGTGATTTGCAAGCATTGTGTGACGTTAGCGTGTGTATGCATAAGTTACAAACTTTCCGCACAAACAAACATTTTACTTACCAGTATTATAAACGTGCAACTCGTCAACGATTCCTTCGTTTCCTCCACCGAAAACGACCATCAACTCCTTGATGGCTACGGCTCTGTGTCCGTGTCTCGGTCGGGGTACCGGCCCGGACCACCCCAGAACCCGCTTCCATCGCGGCTGCAGTGCAGCTCCGGTGGTTCCAGGCACAACGGAACCGGGGGACGTCATGTCCTTTTACTGGAAAAAAGAATGGACATCAGCGACTCCTAGCCACAGATATACTCGTTCTGTAAGCCTAAGCCAACGCAAATGTTTAACACAAGACCCTGGTATGTTAAATACTTTCTGCATAAATATATATTTTTAAACTGTAATAACATTACAACGGTACAATCAAAGACTTAAACTGTAGTGGTTATTCAGAAGTTTGATTAATTTGGAATGCCGCCATTTTGGCGCTTGTAGGCGGACTAAAAGCCGGTAAACTTGTCTAAAATACCGCGTGCAGCAGCGTAAGCATCGATAAGTACACAAAGAAAACCACATAGCACTAAGTTAAAGTTCCAAAGGCAAACAACAAAATCACATCATCCAGTTAAATGTCCCTGGTGCAGAATAGTATCAACCCATGGAAGTCGCCATCTTGAAACAAGCCTCCGCCAGTCTGAAAAATGGCGGCGCGGCAAATAAAAACAATACATTTTAGTCCGCTAAGTAGCAAATGCAAATAAACTCTATACGGGCTGCTGGAGTTATGTTTTCTAAAATATAATTTAGTGAAACGCTGAAAAACTAAACAAAGGTTCAAACTCAGAGACCACTTGAAACCCAGTCACCATTTACTGCAGAAGGCTATTTTCATGCCTCTCTGGGAGTCGCCATCTTGTCAGCCGCTCAAAATAGCAACAATAATACATTTTAAACGTGCGATTTTACTCCAGTACAATGCAGATTCAGAAAATTGACCGAGTTCTGCAATTTCCAAGCGGTCTGGGAATTTAAGCGATACTTTTAAGCGTGCATGAAATCATGCAGCGGAATGCGGTTAACGTTACTAGCAGCGCAACAAAACAGACATGTTTAGTTATGTTGTCACGTCCACAAATAAATACATAAGCGCAAATACATCCCGATACATACTGTGAGAAACAATGTTTGAGCAAGTCTCCTACGAGCGAAAAATATCGATGGGTGAATTTTTATTTAATTCATGCCGCCCCGGTGTAAGCAGCCATCTTGTCGCTAAATCAGCCCACTAGCAGCTCCCACAAGAAAAATGGCGGCTAAGTTTATGTTCGCTATCAAAAAATACACATTTCGGCTTAATGCAGTTTCTTCGTCATTGATCATACGTACGAGAGTCGTATTGCAATATCCAGGGATAACTTTTGACTGTCTGTTTTTGAGATGATAGTCCAGGTTCATCCAAATTTGTTAAGAAGTATCCACTCTCATGCCTGCCTGGAAGCCGCCATGTTCTTGACAATGTACAGCCGCTCCTGCAGCCACCCGCAACAAATATGGCGGACTTTCCACGTCTTTAACTAGAGCTCTTTGTGAAACACTCACTTGCAGTTTAGAAATACAATCCTGCATTTCTTTAGCGATAGTTTTATAATTATTAAACCATTATATGTATGTAATTGAGACTAGCTAAAACTATCGAGATAATTTGAACATATTTTTACGCTTTATGTATTTAGGGCTTATTGTCCCACACTAAAGATGGCGACCTAAGTCGAGCTTTATTGATAGATTTTCCTCTCTGTTGCATTTTCGTGCAATCCACAAATGCATTGAATATGTCTCACTTTATCATCTACATAAAACCTATTTTTTTATTCTTCCTAAAATTCAAACTTTGTTTAAAACTCTTTCAAATTCTTAAACTCTTGCAAAACCACTTTTTTTTGAAGGGCATAAAGCATATTTTTAAGAACTTTTGAATAAATGCCTCAGTCTTCAAACTAGAGTGGCAAACCAGAGGCAGAATTTGAAAAAAAATTCTTGTTTTTTTTAACCCATCAACTGTCACCCTCCTTTTTGTGCATAGAAATGCATTTCTATTTCATGAAAATGCTCAATCCTCCTAACTTAAATGCTTGTAATTCATGAGTGCTTTGGAATCCTAAATTTGGTCTCTTTTTCAAGAAGTCACTCAGCAGCATTTCTAAGATGTAAAAAGTACTGTACTAAATGTTTATATTTTATAAAAAAAATATGTAGGCTCTTTTACAAATAGGCTATCTCTTACCAAGTTTTGTTCCAAATTTTAAGCTGATATCACAAAACATAAAGTTCCTATGAGATTTTGTTTGCTATACCAAAAATAGCCAGACATTCCATTGTTTTTTAACGTGTTCTCCTGTAAATGTATACATTTCTGTCACATGTATCACAAAACAGTCATCAAATATGGAACTTTGAAACTCAGACCTTTCTGACCATATTTGTTTTATCAAGATTAGAAAATGTAAATATTTTTTGTAATATGAAATTACCATGCCCACTAAGGGGAGGAGCCCAGTTTTAAAGTACAGTTTTCACGAACACGCAATGTTGGATATCAATATGGGTTTCACAGGATAAGCTTTGAATGATACATAATTTATGATGATTACTAAAATATATGATCGGAAAAAAAAGGCAATAAAAAAAGAGAGTCAGAGAGCTAGCTATAGGATGGTATCAAAATGTATTGCAGTGTTATTATGAGCGACATCCATTGATGTAATGCCACAGAGATAAGGATGGGGGACATATGATTTTTTAAATCGGATTGTACGTTAATATTTTTTTTTATTCTTAATATAAACTACCATTCAAAAGTTTTAGGTTTGTACGATTTTATAATATTTTGTAAATCTGTTTCTTGCTCACCAAGGCTGCATTTATTTGATAGAAAAATACTGTAAAAACAGTAATATTGTGAAATATCAGTACAATTTAAAATATTTTCTTTTTTGAATGTATTTTAAAATGTAATTTATTCCTGTGATTGCCAAGCTGAATTTTCAGCATCATTACTAAGTCTTCAGTGTCACATGATCGTTCAGAAATCATTCTTATATGCTGATTTTGGACTTAGGCGGAGATGGTGCTCGACAACCAAGGTGGATTTGGAGAGAGGAGCTGAATGGGTGGAGACACACAGTTAGCAGGTGCAGGCAGGGTGACTGCGGACCAAAGTGGAGCTGGAGGAGGGAGCCTTGTGGAGCCACAAGGCTGAGCGTCTGTGGCAGTGCCAAGGCAGTGCCGACAGGTTGTCGGGTCGAGGGGGAGCGAAGGAATCTGAGGGGGGTGACAAGGCGAAGCTGGAGGACTGGCTGAGCTCTGCGGTGAAGGTGAGAGAGGAAAGATGGATAGGATCAATGACGTACATTTTTAGCCCATATATTTCGGTGGCACCGGAGATGATGATGAAATCAATGATTCAGCGTTGGGTTGGGTGGGAAGCAGTCTCTGAATTCAGGACTATTAGCCAGTCCTCCGTGTCCAGTTCCGCCAGGATTCCATCTGTCATTGTGGTTGCCGGCTCAGGTCAGACTTACATTTAGGCGTTGGGGTGACGGTTGACGCTGTCGTCACAGGCCACTCAGGCTCCGTGAGGGGCTCCGGCAAATTCTCTAGGGTGGTGGTGGGCTGGGGTCCGGGTCTGGCTGTAGAGATACAGAACTGAATGACTAGTAGTTCCTGTGAGAACAATCAGTGTCCTAGAAACTAATGAGTGGAATGAAACTTTACAAAGGAACACATATGACTGAAAATAACAAACTAAAAGTCCATGAAAATTAAACTAAACAGAACCGTGACATTGTGAGCATAATTGCGTTAGATATGATAATCAAAACTATGTTTTGGCTGAGTGAGTTTCTAAGCATGAGCTGTAAAGTCACAGTGACAGCGTTATTCTGGATAGTGGGCGCCGCGGTGAGCAGCTGCTCATTTGCATTTAAACATACATGCACGAAAACAGCATGTTTTTGATTCAATTTAAAAATGGGCATTTCCAACATACAGTATAATAAATGAACTGTGGGGTATTTTGAGCTGAAACTTCACATTCTGGGGACACCTGAGACTTGCATTTACCTAAAGGCTTATAGGAACACCATACTAATATTGTGTTTGACCCCCTTTCGCCTTCGAACGCCTTAATTCTACGTGGTATTGATTCAACAAGGTGCTGAAAGCATTCTTTTGAAATGTTGGCCTATATTGATAGGATAGCATCTTGCATTTGATGGAGATTTGTGGAGTGCACATCCAGGTCATGAAGCACCCGTTCCACCACATCCCAAAGATGCTCTGTTGGGTTGAGATCTGGTGCTGGTTTGGGCCATTTTGTACCACCACCAGCAGCCTGCACAGTGGTAACAAGGTATGATGGATCCATGTTCTCATTCTGTTTATGCCCAATTCAGACTCTACCATCTGAATGTCTCAACAGAGATCGAGATTCAGACCAGGCAACATTTTTCAACTTCAACTGTCCAATTTCGTGAGCTCTTGCAAATTGTTGCCTCTTTTTCCTATTTGTAGTGGAGATGAGTGGTCCCCGGTGGGGTCTTCTGCTGTTGTAGCCCATCTGCCTCAAGGTTGTGCATGTTGTGGCTTTACAAATGCTTTGCTGCATACCTCGGTTGTAACGAGTGGTTATTTCAGTCAAAGTTGCTCTTCTATCAGCTTGAATCAGTCGGCCCATTCTCCTCTGACCTCTAGCATCAACAAGGCATTTTCGCCCACAGGACTGCTGCATACTGGAACTGGATGTTTTTCCCTTTCCACCATTCTTTGCAAACCCTAGAAATGGTTGTGCGTGAAAATCCCTGTAACTGAGCAGATTGCAAAATACTCAGTCTGGCACCAACAACCCTGCTACATTCAAAATGGTTTAAATCACTTTTCTTTCCTATTCTGACATTCAGTTTGGAGTTCAGGAGATTGTCTTGACCAGACCACACCCCTAAATGCATTGATGCAGCTGCCATGTGAATGTGAACTGCCATGTGAATTGAACAGTTGTTCCTAATACTTCAGGTGAGTGTATATTACATCTTAATAAGGGACATATAAGATTTAAAAAAAAAATGTTTACATTTAATTAACTATTAAAATGTTTATTAATAATTATTTATTTATCTATTTTTAATAATTGAGTGCCAGTTATAAATTATAATAATTTATCAGCAAAACTGCATATCAGCATCAGCAGAATTATTTCTGAAGGATCATGTGATGACACTGCTGAAAATTCAGCTTTGCCATCACAGGAATAAATTACAATTTAAAAATATTTAAATAGAAAACAGTTATTTTAAATTTTAATAATACTAATAACTTTTTACAGATTACACAGATTTTATTTCACCCTACAAATATGCAATCTTATGATTTATTGGTATTTCAACTTTTGCAAAGAGGGACTTCAACTCGAATGAAAAATCAACCAGATGATTACTGGAATTAAATATAAGTAGTTTACTTATCCTAGAAATTAATTATTCATATATTTTTTCCCCTATTTGGGTTGTTATTGATTGCAATTTACATCTGAAATTGCATAATTTAATCTTTAAATTAAAATTTACCAAAATTTTGATCTAACTTGTGACATGTTTTATTTAATTTTCAAAATTTCATTTTCATTACAGCAATAAACAACAGCACAACAGCAGTAAACTAATTAGACTATTTAACTAGTAAAAAAAAAAATACAACCCAGTATTGTCTAGTTCTTAGTTTTTTCTGTCTTTCAAGCTAGATGGCAGTGTAGCATCTCTCAGTTGTCCTGCAAAGCACCTGGTCTATCATCACAATTAGAGTACCTACTATCTAGCTTTTAAGACACAATGTGTCTGTAATGTTGTCCTCTTCCCTATTAACATTTTCCTGTAACATTTATTTACTGAAATAAACGAAAAAAATAAATACTTTGTTGTTGGCACAACTTTTCAGGCAATCAGAAGAGATAATTATTATTAAAAGAAATTGCAGGCATTGATGTTGGCAAATGTGCTGACAGTTTGTGTTCGTCTGAAACTAGAACATGTGACATTATTATTTCCCCCTTTTACTCTGTAATCTCGTATTGCTGTATGGGTTAACAATTACTTTACATTAACTGAGATTCAGGTTTTATACAGGTGGGAAATACAGACCTTTTCACAAATGATCAAAAGGTCAGAAAAAAGCTAAAATTGAAAAGTATACATTATATCCATGTAAAAATGTACCGAACATTTTTATGGACCCAGATTAAGCACAAAGTGTTTGCATTTCATTGCAGCCTTGTAGATGTCTTACAAAGAGGCTTGTGATTATTAACTTCATGTTACCCTCCTCCTTCTTCCGGACTTGTTGCTCTGTCAACTGTTAATCACTTTGACCCTTCAGTCTGTCTTTGACCTGATCCATTTCACTAAAATCCATTACGCAAGTGATGGAAAATTCTATGTTTGTCATGTGAATTTTAGTATTAATGTATGTTATGTCATGCCAGTGGTAAATTGATTCTGAGCAGAGCTAAATCGGTCTGCCACAGAACAGATCATAATCTAAGAAACCAGTCAAAACTCAATTTTGAAAGATTAATGAAAATGGAATTAGCAGCAAATATATTGCTTTTAATTAAGCGAGCTTATATTTGCTTGCAGTATTTGCATTCACAATAACACTTTAAATTAACTTTAATTAATAAATCATTAACAAACATCGTATAATGCTTATTAGATCATTAATTAGTATATATTCACATCTAGAAATATGAGATAATGTGCTTGTAAATGTTTACTAATTAACTTATTTCATGTTTATTGATTAACAGATTATTATTTAATGTTTGAAATGCTGACAAATGTCATTTAACTTTGGTTTACAAAGATTAAGCTGCATTAATAAATCATTAACAAAAATATAATGCTTCACAGACCATTGTTCATATATTCAAATAGCTATGAGATAATATGCTTGTTAATCTTTAAATAATATTTTTAAAGATTACATAATTAGTAAGAAATTGTTATTTAATGAAAATAAAATGTAAACAAATCAAAGTAAATGTCAATTAATGTATTACCTAAAATGCACTTGTTTATATTTACAAATGTTGTGGAAAAATAATTAGGTCATTTTAATTAATCATTTTAACTTCACTATACATGTTAACATATTTCTCATTAACTTATAACCATGTCATAGGTGTAAATTTGGTCCTTTTTGGGTTTAATCTTTTCTTATTAAAATCTTGTGATTTTAATTATTTCATTTGTTAATTATTTGTTCATATTCTTGCAGTGCACATTCATTATTCATTATTTGTAAATGTTTATAAACGTTTTGTCATTTATAGGCCTACCTTTATGGTCAGTCATCTCAATGGCAAAAGTGTCCCAAAACTATTAATTATTTGTAAATGTTTATATAAATTTTTACTGTTAGTCATTGACCTTGGGCACTGGACCTTTAGCTACTGTAACAACGTTTAGGGTGGTTAGTTAAGTTCTAATACATCACTAACGATCTTAAAACAGAGCTTTAATTGTAAAATACAGAACTTGTCCTTTAAATCACCTTGATTCATTCAAAAACTCTCCTCCCAAAGGTTTTGCATCTGAAATGGAAACTCCTACAAATGCATATGCAATAAAAGGTCAGCTGCAAAAATGTGTCCATGCTTTTCAGCACGAATTTTTCACTGTGTGTCTAGTAAATCCTGACAGTAGTTTTGTAACGGCAAAATGAGGGTCTGCGCTGGCGACAGCTGTTAATAAATCTGGCCCTAAAACCTTTTTTTTTCTTCAAGAAAATACTACATTAGACCTATCAAAACAATGTATTCTAAACAGTTTGAACCGTGAATCCCTTATAATCACACAGACCCAAGTTGACCACTTAACCAAGTCTTAAACCCATATCACTAAACCTGCCCCTAACCTCACCCGGCCGTGAAACATGAACATTGAACATGAAATACATTTAACAATTAAGTAGGTTACATAATCCACCAGTCATCGTGGGATCGACCACTCATTCTTAAATCGTTACATTTTATTTTGAACAACCAGATCACTAGCAAACGCCTTTTCTTCAAAGGTAGCATGTTTTTGGGTGATGACGTCATCAGAGGGAGTGCGGATGGTAATGCACTCACTCTGTGTGTTCGGGTTGAGGGAGAATAAAAAGATTTGCGGTACTCCCGCAAACTGGAAATATCTATGAATAAAACAAAAACTAATACATTTGTTTTCATCTGTTGCAGAAAAGCAACAAGAACAACTAAAACAAAATGGAAACAATTTACAGGCCAGAGTTTCTGTTTATAAAAATATGGACAAAGCGCCTGTGACGTCAGCCATAAACTTTCTGAAGAATGGTTTTGAGCCCGTTTATGGGGGGTATGGGTGGCACCATTTGGGATTTTTTTTTTTGGAAATCCTAACCCCGCCCACCTTTTGGCAAATCCATATATGGGTAAAAGGGCATGTTTTGTGTTCAGCCAAGCAGCCTTAGCTATCTGTACCGTTACAAGAACAACTGGCAGACTAGGCTACTTTTTACAGTCAGTATAGTTCTTAGTGAAATTCCTTTTCCTCTATTTACTGAAGCCTATATGTAAAACTCATTTGCAGCTGCATAGCTCGCTTATAGGCTATGCTGCGGCAACTGCATCGCTCAAAACTGACTTTTTGTTCAGTGATGACTTCTGTATGCCGGTAAATCCTCAAATTATAACAAAAAAAGTGTAGATATTATGAAAGATTCAGTGATAATAACAGAAATGTGTGAGATCGCGCTGAACTGATGTCAGCTTTTTAGGAATTATTATGGGAGCGCACTTTGCACGCAGTCATGCCAAACCATGCATGACTGTAAGTTAGCCTGCTTGTTTTTATGTTATAACAGTGTGGTTTGTGTGTTAATGCTTTAATAACAAATAATTTATCAGGAGCATTTATGCTGACGTGTAGCCTATGGCGACACATAGGCTAACTTGAAAGTATTTGGAGGTACAGAAAAAAAGGCTATTTGCGGGTGGGAGCGAAACAAAACATACTGCGCATACGGGCAGGACAAAGTAACATAAAAAAGTAGATGAGAATGTCAGTTATAATAATTACCCACGTATCAAAAAAATGGTCTGGTTTAAACTTTAGGTCTCGTGGAATTAAATTGTGCTTGCTCGCCGAGTCTACAAGTCCGTAGGCCGTCTCATTTAGCATTTTAACGCTCTGAAGTGTGCTCAGCAGCGCCCCCTTTGTACCCTTGCGCTCTACCTTGGGTATGCTAAGTTAACACTTAAAGGCTTGAATCAGTCGTTTGTCCTTGGGGAACTTGTGGAGCCTCTCCGGCATTTTTGATGTATTCGTACATCCCGCACAAACACAGTAGTTTACTGTTTTTGCTAGCTAGGTCTCCAATATAACTGCTAGCCTACTTGCCGTTTAGACTAGCGGTAACTCCAGTCCCTTTTATGACGTCACACCCAGCCTTGTGGAAGGGAGGGGGCGTGCTTAAAACCACTGTAAAACATACCAACTTTTCATATTATATACAGTATTTTGGAATAAAAGAGAAAATAAAAATTAATTTTGGGTGGTCCTTATCTTTATTTTTAGTAAGCACACTGCATTAGCTTTGTGAAAAATTTAAATGAAATAATTAAAAAGGAAGAAAAAAACAGAAATACACAACGCATTCTCATCCTTTAACGTCATATAGAGCGCTATATGACAAAACGGCGCTATACTACGCTAAAGGCACCCGTTATCGTTAATATAACACGTGCTGTGAGGGCTAAGTTTAGGTGTGGGGTAGGGTGTACGTGTCATATTCACGCTAAAGGATTTATAACGTCTTGGGTTCGCGTGTTATATTAACGATAACGGGTGCCATGTGCGTAGTATAGCGCCGTTTTGTCATATAGCGCTCTATATGACGTTAAAGGATGAGAACGGGCTGAAATACACATCTAAATTAAACGAGCGAGAGAAAAAAACCCATCTGTCAATGCCATGCTGACATGGATAAAAACCAGCCATGTATTGGGGATTTCTTGTTGAGCTCCTTCCCTGATCTTTGAACACGGTTGCAGTTAGTTTGCAATGTCCTCCCAGATGTTTTGTTTTTCCATATTTGTATGATGTCTTTAAATCTGTTAAAAATAAAATCTTTGTTTCCCTCTTTCTCCTCTAAAAGGACATTAATTTTATCTTTTTGAAATGTAGCATATCTTTTGTTTAGCCATTTTGTCAGTGTGTATGTCTGTGCTTTGTATCTATATACACTTGTCTTAATTTCTAAACCACAACAAATAACAATTATTAGGTCAAACGTTCGGAATATGACTCATAGAGGTTAAGGTTATATTTCAGCACTTTGTGATTGGACAGCGACGTTGAAGTAGCACGTAAAAAACGCATTCTCGTCTAGAATTGCGGCGAGCCTTCGTAACCTTGCACGTAGAGAGCTAAGATACATCGTCATCGGGAAACCCAGTGAAATGAAGTACTGTTGTATGTTGATTAGATTAACTAAGGCTTCAGGGAAGGTGCATTAGCAGGCAGGTGCAGGCTGTGGCGTGAGGAGATGAAAACAAATAATCCTCTCTAAATGCTTACTTTCACCCCAAATTATTTTGTAAATGCACTATTTTCAAGCCCAAGCATCAGTCAATTTCATATTTACATTTTTAAAAAAAGAGCCATTCATGATATTTTTTTGTATGTGTGTAACAATTCAGTCTTACCTTATTAACATTAAGTAAATTATGTCCATAATAGGCCTACTTATCAACAGTCGACTTAATCATTATTATGTTAAATACACATTTATTGCAAAGTTTGCAAAAATCTTTTCCACAGCAGAGCTGTATCAGTGTACTAACTTGGTCTTTGATGTTCACTTTGTAACATTGATCAATAATAACTTTCCTTAATGACATTACATCCCATTTCAGCCCATTCTCACCCCCAAGGCGTCACCTAACTGACACCTTGGGAAGCATTTGACCATGCTTCAATATCTGACGCTTTAGGTGCCCTTTAGCGTCAGTTAGATAACGCCCTAGGATCGCATGTACCCTACCCCCACCCCACACCTAAACCTAACCGCGTCCTCTGACGCTTTCCTTTAGTGTCAGTTAGATGACACCGTAGGATCGCGTCATGTAAGTGGCGCCTAAAACGGCAAATATTGAAGCATGGTCAAAGGTGACGCCTTGGGGTGAGAATGCGTTGCCAATTTAGAATTGTTAACAGATCATTATTAAACCTATAAGCCAATATGCAGAACAGTACCACCGCAAATCTTCCCTTGAGAGAGTATTTGCTTTTGTATGTGTTATTGTACATTCAACTTGTTTATGTTAATTATGTTAATCACTGAGACTGGTAAATATTAGAATATGAACTGTCTGCACTCTGCTCTGAAACAGGTTAATAGGCCGGAGATAACTGTGACGCACAGAGGTGTCTTTACCTGAGGCACCCCTCTTAACTGGTCTACACTGACTGTGGTAGTTAAGAGCCTTAGCACAAGTCCAATAATTAGCCTTAAGCCACTAAACAGATCATTGTATGGGTCACACAAGTGAGGAAGACCAGAGATTAAAACAGAAGAGGAAGTAGAGCTTTGACCACTGAGAGTGACAGAATGGACAGATAAAAAGAGGATCTGCAGTGATTTTGGTGATAAGAAAATGAGAACGATTTTAAGATAATGGAATTTCTTTTGAATGTTACTACTTCACGTGTGTCCCTTTCATACTATGTCTAGTCCCCGCTACTCTTGTTAAAGGGATTCTCCACTTTTTTGGAAATAGGCTCATTTTACAACTCCCCCAGAGTTAAACAGTTGAGTTTTACCCTTTTCAAATCCATTCAGCTGATTTTCTGATATTTAGAAGAATATCAGTAACCAGACCGTATCTGGTCTCATTGACTTCCATAGAAGGAAAAAAATATATACTATGGAAGTCAATGAGACCAGAAACTCTGGTTACTGATATTCTTCTAAATATCAGAAAATCGGCTGAATGGATTTGAAAACTGTTAAAATCAACTGTTTAACTCTGGGGGAGTTTTAAAATGAGCCTATTTCCAAAAAAAGTGGAGTGTCCTTTTAAGCAAAGTGTCCAAGGTCCTGCTATACTTACCAGACGAGTTTTGAGCAAGCTTATGTGACAAAATGAGTATAACATAAAATACCACAATGATATTGGACTGGTGTTGGATGTTTGGTTCAACCTTTGCAACATGGTTGTATGGGAAATCTACTGTTTGTTTTTCAGGAAGAGATTACCTGAGAGGAGTATTATGAGTCGAAAGACTTATATCCTACTTTGGTCATGCAATGACTTTTCACGGGATGACACAATGAACCCTTTTCACATTTCCGGGGTTTCCAGAAGTGAAAGTTATCATGGTTGGGTAAGTGGTGAATGGGAGACAACAACAAATATAATTTTTTCCATTCCCATTTGCCCCCAACCCCCCCCCCCCCCCAAAAAAAAAAAATCCATGATATTACATTTCCATTGACTGAAAATTGATTGATTACGACAAGTGATTTATTGATTGAGAGATTAATTACGTTGGTCAAAACAAAGTTGTCAAACTTGTTGTATTAGAAGCAAAGTATAAAGTTATAAATATTAATAAAAAAATGAAAAACTTGCTACTTTCTTAAAAACATATATATTTGGCAAGCTTAGTGACTGCTGTAAAGTCTCTATGAAATCAAAATTGAAGTTGTTTGGCTTTTAGTATGAAAATTACTGTATAAGCTAGTGTGCTCCAAAACATTGACAAAATTTCCATTTTGAAGATATAAGCATTCAAAATGTATGGTCTCTCACTTGATTTTGATGACATCACTGCACCTCATTAGATGGTCACTCTCTCCCCAAATAGACACTAAAACTGAGACTAAAATCATCACTTGTTCACACATTTGCTCTTTTCTACATTAATGGCACATGCAGGATGTGGAACGTGTAAAATAGGCTTTTCATGCATTGGGGCAAATGAAGTTGGGTTTCAAGTTAGTGTCACTCGAACAGTACATTGAATAATGCTGCACGTTTTAAAGGAGTAGTTCACTTTACAAACTTCCTCTCTCTAATAATGCAGTTATTAGAGAGAGAGAGATCTTGAAATAATGACACAGAAAAGCATGTCAATATTATTATTTATTTATAAATTAAATTCGTATTAATTAATTTGTTCATTCTTATTTTATATAATTGACAGTAGATAATCCAATAAATGAAACACACAAAAAAAAACCCTTTTAACAAGTATGCCTATGAATAATTAGGCTATTTATTTATATTATAAATTACGAAAATCCGTGCAGCAGGACTATTAATTTATTTATTTAGCCTATTCATTTTGATTTTCTATTTAGCCTATTATAAATAGGACTATATACTTTATTAAAAATGAACTCTATGTGTCCATTGATTGTGAAGTTAGACATCGGAAATTGCAGATCAAGCACATGAGGCTGCATGTTTTTTTTTCTTGTTATGAATTGAATCCTATTACTGTTAACTACACGCAGTGATATGGAACTGTAATGCGGTCAAACCTGCCTGAAACTACTTTAGCCATACATTTCCCTAAAAAAAATTGCACACCTTTATAACATACTCGACCTATCAGAATCAAGCATTAAACAGCCCTGTAGTATAACATAAAATAATGAACTGTCATGAACAGGCTTTTTTGTTAATGGAGAAAAAAAAAACAAATGTTGAAAATGTATTGCTGCTGATCAATACAATTGAATTCTTTAAACGGTATTAAAAAAATCATAATTATGTGCAATTTAGTAGCTTTAAGCTTGTTTTTCACAGAATTTAGCAGTGACCTCTTTTTTACTTTTGTTTTGGAGTTTAAAGTAGCTTAATATCATTTTCTAACTCAAATTCATGATTATTTGATCTTTTGTCCAAGATGTTCATCACTAAGTTGTGAACATTTCACTTCTGATAGTCCATTTCTCAGCTCTGACACAAAGAACCCTCTACAGACGTCAAGGACAATCCAGCTGTCAAGCATTTAAGGCTTTTCACATAGGCCAAGATTCCAGTCTCAAAGCTGGAGATAATACGATGGGAAGCAGATTAAATAGGAGTTAACGACGAGTGATTAGCTGCTTTATCTGCACTGGGCGGCAGATTAACGGCCATCTCTAACACAGAACCACACTACAGGGTGAAAGGGATGATCCGAATTAGCCAGGTTTTGGTGCTGGAAATGAGATTAAGTGAATTGTGTGTCTTGCACTGCACAAATGTAGTTTTGCATGTATTGAATCTGTTTGTCGTGTATTTGTGTGCCTGCACAAGAGCCTGTGTGTTTGGTAGATGACAACAAACCTCAAATCCTTCCATCAGGACCATTTGGGCGGAGCAAAATGGTATCTTTCGGATCCCTATAAAAGAGGGATCACTTGACAATATTTCGAGGGAGCCTTCATCTGGTGTTCAACGAAGAGAGAATTTACATCGATACGGGTTGGACTCTTTTTGCGATGCTGCAGTAATCTACAGAGGGAGATAACACAATTGATTGAAACTTGAAGGTGTTAAAGCGTTCCTCAGTGGAGTGGTTGCCAGTTTCAAGCAAGATGAAGGCAGTACCTGAGTTTCACGAAGACTTCTGGATCCCCATCCCTTTAGATACCAACAATATCTCTGCTTACAGTCCTTTCCTGGTCCCCCAGGACCACCTGGGTCACCATGGCGTGTTCATGGCCATGGCTGCCCTTATGTTCTTCCTTTTCGTCGCAGGGACTGCGATCAACATCCTTACCATTGTTTGCACAATTCAATACAAGAAACTCAGATCTCACCTTAACTATATTCTTGTGAACCTTGCCGTTTCAAACCTGTGGGTGTCCGTTTTTGGTTCCTCGGTAGCATTCTACGCCTTCTGGAACAAATACTTTGTCTTCGGGGTGATGGGATGTAAAATTGAGGGCTTCACTTCAACAATTGGAGGTATAACATTATCATTTTAATGCTTCTGTGTTAGCCTGCAGTAGTTCATCACTGTAGTTCATATAAAAAAATGTGAGCAGAACGTATTCTTACATTCTGATATGAGATGGTTTAACCAAACCCTTATTCCATTTTTTTTCTCTGTTGTTGCAGGAATGGTGAGTTTGTGGTCTCTTGCTGTGGTGGCATTTGAAAGGTGGCTGGTCATTTGCAAACCCCTTGGGAACTTTACCTTCAAGACCACTCATGCCATAATTGGCTGCATACTTCCTTGGTGTATTGCATTGTCAGCTGGACTCCCTCCACTGTTTGGATGGAGCCGGTAAGTCCCACTGCTCACACAATGGCAAAAAATCAATGCCTCTTTCAAACACCTTTTTTCTCCACTCCTATACAACTTGTTCAAGTCCCTGAGTTAAGTTCTCTGATTGAATTGTGCAGAGTTGTCTATCCCATCAACCTCATTGAGATTTGTTTTACAGGTACATCCCTGAAGGTTTGCAGTGCTCTTGTGGACCTGACTGGTATACGACTAACAACAAATACAACAACGAATCCTATGTCATGTTTTTGTTCTGCTTCTGCTTTGCGGTTCCTTTCACCACCATCGTGTTCTGTTATGGTCAGCTGCTCATCACACTCAAATTGGTAAGTACAAATTGCATTTACCATTGAATACTGCCTCAGAATTATTAACTTGTTTCTGGATAACACAGTCTCATCCCAAGTCATACTGTATAACTGACGTCTTGGGACGTCTTTTGACCATACGTGGAGTGAGTATGAAAAAACTTTTGCTGATCATTTACTCACCCCCATGTCCTCCAAGATGTCCATGTCTTTCTTTCTTCAGTCGAAAAGAAATTAAGATTTTTGATGAAAACATTCCAGGATTTTCTCCATATAATGCACTTCATTGGGAACCAAACGGTTCAAGGTCCAAAAGACACTTTCAGTGCAAACTGTAAACTGTTCAAAGGGCTTTAAACGATTCCAGACAATGAATAAGGGTCTTATCAAGCGAAACGATCGCTCATTAAAAAAAAACAAAAAAAACAAAGTTTAAGTTTTATAAGCTCAAATGGTCGCCTTGCTCTGTTCTGTGATGCACGTTCATGACTCTCCTGTTCGAACTCGTTCATCACAATTAACAAATCCTTTTCCAACTCAATTCGTTCGTTTCGTTCGTTGAATAAACCAAATGACTCGGAAAAAGATTTGTTCATTTTGATGAACGAGTTCGAACAGGGGAGTCACAAACGTGCGTCACACACAAGACAGAGCAAGGTGAGCATTTGAGCTTATAAAATTAAACTTATAGTTAAACTTATAAAACGTATAGTTATTTATTAAATGAGCGATCGTTTGGCTTGATAAGACCCTTTTTCATCGTCTGGAATCGCTTAAAGCCCTTTGAAGAGTTTGCAGTTACTGAAAGTGTCATTTGGACATTGAACCGTTTGGTTCCCACTGAAGTGCATTACGTATATGGAGAAAAAATCCTTGAATGTTTTCATCAAAAACCTTAATTTCTTTTCAACTGAAGAAAGAATGACATGGATATCTTGGATGACATGGGGTTGAGTAAATTATCAGCAAAAGTTTTTTCAAAAGTGAACTACTCCTTCAAGTTAGGAATAGGAATTTTACACCATACAATGTTGTAATTTAGTCATGATATTTCAAGTAATTTCATTTCCAGCACTAAAACCTGGCTAATCCGGATCATCCCTTTCACCCTGTAGTGTGGTTCTGTTAGAGATGGCAGTTAATATAAATTAATAAATATTAAAATCACAAAACCACATTATTTTACATATTATGTTAATTCCAGTTATTTATTTTGATCTGAAAACTAGATAGGAAAGTGAACATTTAAATGATAAAATGTTCTTTTTTTGAAGGTAAGCTTCACACTTACATTCTTACTTAGTTGGTCCAAATCCTAATAACACAACTGATAAAAATATGATTTATTTATTTTTTACATGAATAAATGATAAATGTTTTTCATTGCTCTGCCACATTGGGATGCACATCCCTGTCCACTAGATGGAGACAATGAATAGGTTACTGTGGTTGCCCGTTGCTGTAAAATCCCCTGTTTGTCCTACCAGGCAGCCAAAGCTCAAGCGGATTCAGCTTCGACCCAGAAGGCAGAGAAGGAGGTGACAAAGATGGTGGTGGTGATGGTGTTCGGCTTCTTGATATGCTGGGGACCATATGCTTGCTTTGCTCTCTGGGTCATTTCCCACCGTGGTGAAACATTTGACCTGAGAATGGCAACCATACCATCCTGCCTTTGTAAAGCCTCAACAGTCTACAATCCTGTCATCTACGTCTTAATGAACAAACAGGTATAGTATTATGTGTACATTTGGGTTTTAATGTTGAAGTTTGTTCCCATAAGGCTACAGTAATAAATGACTTGTTCATTTGGCATAACTAATCACTTCAAATAATATGTGCTACTCATTTCCTTTGAAACCTAGTTCCGTTCCTGTATGATGAAGATGGTCTGTGGCAAGAATATTGAGGACGACGAGGCTTCTACTTCATCTCAGGTCACCCAGGTCTCCTCTGTTGCACCAGAGAAATAAACCCATTCTTAACGAAACCTCTTCCTGCTGACAGAACCAATCTGCTGCATGGCAGTGAAAAATTATTTTTCAATGATTGTAAATAATAAACATAGACCCACTAGGAATTTTTGCTTTTAATGTCAACATTTTTGTAACTTGGTCTTGGCTTGCTGAACAAGTAGAATGAGTAGAAGTTCATTGTTATCATTAAAAATGTACAATAAATGCAAAGAAAGAAAGAAAGAATTGTGGTGTTAAATTTATCAGTTCAAGAATTGTGACATACAATTTTAAATGAATTATATTACATTAGTCTCATTTCGTCCTGTTTTAAATGGACTGTTGTACAACAACTAACACATGAAAACAGAGAAGTATCTCATATATCTGATTGTAATCAAGTCCGTAGCTCTTCAGTTATGAGTAACCGAGAAACACATCCAGGGATGGTCTGAAAAGCAAAGTCAAACAGAGTATTATCTATTATGCAAAACTATTATTAATTCACTCAACAATAATAATGAGAATTTATGTGCAGTAGTTTCAATGTCTCTTTAGAAATACAGGAGAAATGATCTGTATTGTATTACTTGCTTACTCACCTTGTACTTCATCCAATAAGTTAACTTTCAAATCAAGATGCAATTGCAAAGAAAGAATATGAAATTAGCTTTTGTCATTTAACACAATAAATACAAGAACAATATTAGCATAGTTAATCTAGAAATTAAACCACGAATGATGTTAGAGAAACATTGAGCAGTGAAAGCAAAGTTTTGCCCATGTTAGATTAACATCAATTATATGGATTAATTCCATTCAAAAAATGTGAAATAAATGTTCAGTACTAAATACCATGAATATAGCAGTTGTCCAATGGCAGACCATGAGACCAAACTATTATCTTGAGGATTCGTTGAGAATTCAGTTGTATATCCGAGTTCTGCTAGTAGTGAACTTTTGCCAATCACGAATAGTTCAGAACTAGCGGAATTCCAGACATAGGACTGACTGAGTGATGCCCCTTGATACTTTCTGATCCATCTGTTTCTGAAAAACATCCTTTTCAACTACATCTCTAAATATATCTGTGATTGACACTGCCATATAGCATCAAAAAACACTAGTGACCCTTGACTCTCAATGCTGCACATTAATTCCAATAGTCTACTCAACTTCAATTTATTTAGATTAGCTTCCACTTTAAAACGAAGTGTAAAAGATCAAAACGAACAAATACTCGTTTTGGATAAACACATACATCAGTACAATTCTCTGCAATTTTAAGAATGAAAAGGAAACAACTGATAGAGTAAAAAAGTGTACAGACTGCTCTCGTCTTCGTGTTGGCTCCATCCTCACCCTGGTTTGGTCTGTTCACTTCCTCCTGCTCCACTTTGCCACAGTAGATAGAGAAGCCGATGGCTGAAAAACAGAAAATAAAACGCCTATCGTCAGAAACAGGGGGAGATTAAAACTGACCTCATCCAGATTTTCAGGTAAACCCTGCTTTCCCTAAACTGAACCTGCAATCCATTGGGATTAGGAAGGTTTGGGCTGCATCCTTGTCATTACTAATTAGGATCTCGTGAGGGTACCTGGGTACCCCAGTTGTCCCAATAAGCTGATTTGGACTTGGAATGTAACCTAGATGTCTGACTTACAGTTACCCTGCACATGCTGATGATTGAAATTGTGTTACATTTGTGACGATTGAAATTGTGTTGCATTTGTTTTAATTGGACATGAGATAATATGAATGATTAAGCTTTTTTGGGCATGAATTGTGTGGCAAGGTGTTTACAATGAATTTGATGTAAATGAGAAAATGTTAATGTCCTTTATAAAGGCTTAAATATTCTTTAGCTAAGTTATGCCATTATTTACATCAGAAAAAAAGGTACAAAAGCTGTCACTGGGGTGGTACCCTTTCAAAAGGTACATCTTTTATTTACACCTAAGCAATATCATCTTAAAAGGTTCATATTAGGCCTAGTCCTCAAATGGTATTTAGTAGCCTACCTTTCGAAAGAGTACCGCCTCAGAAACAGTTTTTGTACCTTTTATTCAGAGAGTAGTCAATTCAATTCACATTTATTTGTATAGTGCTTTTCACAATACATGTCGTTTAAAGCAGCTTTAAAGAAAATGCATGTTTCTGAATAGAATAAAAGATATGCAATAGATTCTGTGCAACTCTGCAATATACATTCGTAGTGTGTGAATACGCAAAGATGACATATTTGTGCAATGTACCAAATAATTCTACAATTTACAAAACAATTTTAAAAAGTGATTTACTCCTTCAATAGGCAGCAGAGGCTATCATATAGAAAAATCCTAACTCTAGAATCCTATCTTTTTGTTTTAGTGTGATTTTAGTCAGAAACCTTAGAAACTTTTACATTTGAAATTCTAATTTTAACTGGAATGTTTCTTATATGCTGGAGCACCAACAAAGGAGCCAGCGCACTCTAATATGTTGCTATTTTAGAGAATGACAATGGATTTCTTTGTTGCAGTCTCATGCCTCTTTAAGTAAAAAGTGTGCTGTACAGTAATACTGTACAAGAAGCTTCAGTCAAGGTCAACATGAAGAAAGCAGAAAGCATCAAAAGGCTGTCACCTTATAATCACTCTTGTCTCGGTCTTGCCAAAGGTCAGCAGCGTACATTGTTTTGGTTTACCTGTGATGGCTTCAACAATCCTAGGAAGGAACAGTAGCTTAGGCCTCCTGTAAGCCTAATGAATGAGTTTTTGTTCTGCTCCCGATACCTGTTTTGACCTCAACAATTCTCCACCCTGTAAGCCAGGGCATCCTCTTTTTTTGCATATAAAAGACCCTTTGATTTGTGCCCAAAGTCTGTCTGTGCGAGTCGGCCGGAGACAGAAGGTAGTAAAAACACAAAGGCCCAAAGCTAAGTAACTACAGGTTTGGGCTATACAACATCCTTCAAAAATGGCAGAGCGTTTGGGAGAAGTGATGTTTGCAGCCAGGCGAAGAGGAGAGGAAACAACAAGAGAAGCAATGTTCACATATACCAACAGCAATAACACCAAAGGTGAGCTTTTAAAATGTCTTCTATTTCCATTTTAAATTGTAATTCGAGTAGGTTTAAATAGGGAGGTTGTGCGTATAGAATATGTTGGCAAAGAAATGTACAGGTATTTGTTCAATCATAGCTATTCTGTTAGAATGATAAAGCCGTGTGAACGTCTTTGTGAGCTTTTAAAGCTTCCGCAATAGTGGCAGTGTACTGGACATTTTGGCAGTCTTACTCTTAAACTTCAAATGTGTGGTCTTTTGACCTTAGCCGGAGAACAATTTCAGACTGATGAATATGGAGCATCAGAATAATGAGAGTTGGTTACAAAGGCTGTTAGGTGAAAACTCCTTAAAGATGGTAATATTACTGCTCTTTATTTCTCATTTCCAGATCCCTTTGAGGGACCCAACTACCACATTGCCCCTCGATGGGTGTACAACCTCTCAACATGCTGGATGATATTTGTAGTCATTGCTTCGGTCTTCACCAATGGCCTGGTGCTGGTGGCCACGGCCAAATTCAAGAAGCTCCGTCACCCTCTCAATTGGATTTTGGTCAACCTCGCTATAGCTGATCTAGGAGAGACTGTGTTGGCCAGCACCATCAGCGTGATCAACCAGATTTTCGGCTACTTTATCCTCGGACATCCCATGTGTGTCTTTGAGGGCTACACTGTGTCTGTATGTGGTAAGTTAAAGACATCATTATGAATACATTAAACCAAAGTTCAATATATAAATATATTATTTCACATAATTGAAACTTTGTGAGTTTTTAATGATATCTAACAATCAACAGGTATCTCTGCTCTGTGGTCTTTGACTATCATCTCTTGGGAGAGATGGGTGGTGGTCTGCAAACCATTTGGTAATGTCAAGTTTGATGGTAAATGGGCAGCTGGTGGCATCATCTTCTGCTGGGTTTGGGCTGCTGTCTGGTGTGCACCTCCCATCTTTGGCTGGAGCAGGTAAAATGACTTATTAAATTATCAATAAGTAATGAAGGCATTTGACAGTACATTTATATCTTTGTAATTCATCATATAATCGTTGAATTCTTTGGGTGAGACCAACAAATAAGTTCCACACAAGCAGAAATGTGGATTTTCAATTCATTATTTTTCAGATATTGGCCTCACGGTCTGAAAACCTCCTGCGGCCCTGATGTCTTCAGTGGAAGCGAGGACCCCGGTGTCCAGTCCTACATGGTTGTCCTAATGATCACCTGTTGTATCATACCTCTGGCCATCATCATTCTCTGCTACATTGCCGTGTACTTGGCCATTCATGCTGTAAGTTGTCTCCTTGATGGCTGTCAAAAGTTTATTCCAGTTTCTAAAAAGGCACTAAGCATCTATCATTTCTTTCCAACAGGTCGCCCAGCAACAGAAGGATTCTGAGTCCACACAGAAAGCTGAGAAGGAAGTGTCCAGAATGGTGGTTGTCATGATCGTGGCCTACTGTGTTTGCTGGGGTCCTTATACGTTCTTCGCCTGCTTTGCAGCTGCAAACCCAGGCTATGCCTTCCATCCACTGGCAGCAGCCATGCCTGCCTACTTTGCCAAGAGCGCCACCATATACAACCCCGTCATTTATGTCTTCATGAACCGACAAGTAAGTCAATGCTGTTGACACAATGAGCACAATGAGAAAACTTTGGATGAATCTTTGCAAAATAATCTTGATTTCTCTTTCTTCACAGTTCCGCGTATGCATCATGCAGCTCTTTGGAAAGAAGGTGGATGATGGGTCTGAGGTGTCTACATCCAAGACAGAAGTGTCCTCTGTGGCTCCTGCATAAATAGAGCGATGGTCTTGAGTCAGACATGGGAAAAACGATGAAAATTGGACTTTTTATATTCCTTGTTTTACCCTCAACGTATCTTGACAACTTTGCTTCCAGATATTTCCCTCGGAGTGATGGGGAATACCTTGTTGCATGGCACTGTGTGTTAACACATTACTTGCTCAACGGCCCCGTGACTTAATATCTACCGGAATGATGTTACAGTTTTTTATGGTATTCAGTTGTCACACAATCATTTGTCCATGGCACTACATCCACTGACTATTCACAAGGTTGTATGCCTATATATAGCACTGCTTTGTGGGAATGTGTCACTCAGCGTGGATTAACTTACAGCAAAAAGTAATCGCCTCATTGTAATGTACAATTTCTGCTGAATTGCTGTTCAGTGGCAATGTAATAATATCTCTGTAATCTTAATTTTGTAGCCATCTTGCAAGAAAACAAAAATGACAAAAAAAAGTTTGATAGATAGAGGCCTGCCATGTACAGCATGTCATATGGTTCTATTTTTTTCTTTGATGAAAATTAAAAAAAAAAAAGCAGCAAAATAAATGTTCTGTTCTCAGTGTCTTTTATTACACACATGCACATCTCTCTGAAATTATTTTGTTGTGGGTCTCCATAAGGCAGCAATTTAAATAGTCAAGATATGGCCCAATTCTCAGATACGCATTTTCGCATATCATTTTCACATATAAACTTTTTATTTTTTATTTTATGTGCATTTAAATTGCTATACTTATTATATCCCCACCTCCTTACACAACAAGGAAGTTACTAATGCAATGCTGACAAAAAATATGACATCCTTATGGCTTCTGACTGCCATAATCCATCTCACTCTATGTTTTTTTCTCTTTTAGAAAATCTTGGAAATGCAATAGTCATTTTTTATGAAGCAAATGCAAATAGAAAAAATAATATTTGCTGTGGGAGCCCACGTCGACAGACATTTATCCTGCTATAATAGTTTAGGCGTATTTCTGCATTCCTAACCTGGAAATGTGAAAATAACCCATGATCTTGTGCGTCCCTAACTTCACTTTTGTACACTTCCTTAAATGTAACTTATTAGAAAGTACAATAAGGAAATTGCACTGCCCTCTTAGAAAAAGAGGGTTCTATATATGTAGCATAGGGTTCTTTACTCAACTGCAAAGGACCTTTTATGCAAAAAAAAAAAAAAAAAAAAAAATGATAATGACAAGAAAAGAACACTTTTGGCACAAAGGTTCTTTATAGGCTATTATTCATTCATATATTACATTATTCTGCAACATTTTGCAGTTGTAATTAAATTATTGTTTATTAAACTGTTGCAGTAACTTAATGTCACATTTTAATCATGCTGATTTTTGAAGAATAAAAACTGAAATGGCACTCTTCGTGTGATATTGATTAATTACATTTTTTAACCCCCATATGTTGAATTTTGTGATCATTCACATGCATTGTATTTTAGGGGTTCCAAATACGTAGCCCTTTAGAACATTTTAAGGTTCTATATAGAACCTTTTCTTCCAAGAGTGGCAGACAAATAAGGAGAACTTTCAATTCAATGTTTTTTTGTTGCTCTAGAAAGGATTTAAAGCTTAAAAGTCACTTCAAATAAGAGGAGCAAGTCAATTGCAATTCCTCCATTTGAGGGTGCTAAGCAAATTCAACTGGAATGTGACAGTAAAAGCACTACTTATCTTAGGAGGATTAACCTCAAATTTAAGTCTTACCTTTTTGATTCTGAGTATCCCTGTGCCCCCGTGTGCTTGGGTTGCATGGGTGTGTGTGTGCTTTTATCCCATATGTGTGTGGTCATGATAGAGGTTAAAGCCCATACTTCCCATGCAGATTTGGGGGGCACTTCCTGTTATGCGAGACAGCTGTACTTCCCAGCATGCCTTAATTTGCTTCACGTCAGAACGTTTTTTTGGAGATGAGCTGGTATAAAATGTCTCTGACACCATGTGCCAGTTTATTGGTTCCTATTTCTACCACAAACGGAGAAAGAAGAGGCAAAGGAGGGACCAGCCACCAACTCAGGGAGAGAAGAATCCTGTGACAGGTACAACCACTGTAAAATTGAGTATTTTTGGTCACATCAAAATGGGTAATTGTGAATAAATCTCAATATTTTGATCTCCAGGGTTTACAAAATGGCAGAGTGGGCCGATGTGGTGTATGCTGCCAGACGACGAGGGGACGAAACAACAAGGGAGTCTGTTTTCGTTTATACCAACAGCAATAACACAAGAGGTATTTTATCTTCAGGAACATGGAACGCTGAATGTCATGCCCTTCATGATTGAGCAGAAGAGGAAAATTGTATAATAATATCTCATGTGTTCTCAGATTCCTTTGAGGGACCCAACTACCACATTGCCCCTCGATGGGTGTACAACCTCGCAACAGCCTGGATGTTTTTCGTGGTGGTTGCCTCGGTCTTCACCAATGGCCTGGTGCTGGTGGCCACGGCCAAATTCAAGAAGCTCCGTCACCCTCTCAACTGGATTTTGGTCAACCTCGCTATAGCTGATCTAGCAGAGACTGTGTTGGCCAGCACCATCAGCGTGATCAACCAGATTTTCGGCTACTTTGTCCTCGGACATCCCTTGTGTGTCTTTGAGGGCTACACTGTGTCTGTATGTGGTAAGTTACTGCCCATAGGAAGCAAATGTCTTTGTGAGTGACTGTGAGAAACTGTGAGAAACTTTGTGAGTTTTTCAAATGATATCTAACAATCAACAGGTATCGCTGGTCTGTGGTCTTTGACTGTCATCTCTTGGGAGAGATGGGTGGTCGTCTGCAAACCATTTGGTAATGTCAAGTTTGATGGTAAATGGGCAGCTGGTGGCATCATCTTCTGCTGGGTTTGGGCTGCTGTCTGGTGTGCACCTCCCATCTTTGGCTGGAGCAGGTAAGGACTGAAATATCGCAATTTTCCATTGTAAATGATTTGATTCCGTCATATAAAGAATATCTTCCCTACTCTGAAGATATTGGCCTCACGGTCTGAAGACCTCCTGCGGCCCTGATGTATTTGGAGGAAGCGAGGACCCCGGTGTCCAGTCCTACATGATTGTCCTAATGGTCACCTGTTGTATCTTACCTCTTTCCATCATCATTCTCTGCTACATTGCCGTGTACTTGGCCATTCATGCTGTAAGCTAATCTTACAAAGGGAATACAAAGGGAAATATTTCACTTTGCTTGCAATGGAGAACTGAGCTTGTTTTCGGTCGTCTCTGGCAGGTCGCCCAGCAACAGAAGGATTCTGAGTCTACACAGAAAGCTGAGAAGGAAGTGTCCAGAATGGTGGTTGTCATGATCATGGCTTTCTGCCTTTGCTGGGGTCCTTACACTTCCTTCGCCTGCTTTGCAGCTGCAAACCCAGGCTATGCCTTCCATCCACTGGCAGCAGCCATGCCTGCCTACTTTGCTAAGAGCGCCACCATCTACAACCCCATCATTTATGTCTTCATGAACCGACAGGTAATATTGCATTGTATGGGCATACTCAAATGTGTAGGTGGCATATTCTTTAGTTACTTTAAACCGCTTTTGGAAGGTCAACAATCAGAAACTGTCTTTGCTTTTGCAGTTCCGCGTATGCATCATGCAGCTCTTTGGAAAGAAAGTTGATGACGGATCTGAAGTTTCCACATCCAAAACAGAAGTGTCTTCTGTGGCTCCAGCATAAACCTCATGTCCTACCGAACAAGAGAAAACGGGTTTCTGTGAACTGGACTTAATTGAAATAGTCTTGTACATATGTTGCTTAAAATCTTCTGAAAGAAACTTTTACTGTCCTGGGATCATTTAGCAAGACCTACAACAATTTATTTGCAATGCAATGATGTTTGAGTGTCACTCAAATCTTTCATAATCTTTCAATTTCTTATTTGCAAATATGCTGAAAGATGTAATATTCAAAAACAGGTCCAATGAACAATGTACAAATAATTATGACAATTATTGTTGTTGTCACAGATCTATGTTTTGTAGATGGATTTGCAAATGTAATTTATGTTATATTGTTTCATTGTTTTCTGAAGAAAATAAATCATGCGGCAAAATGAAACATTGAAGTATTTGCTTTCAATTGTCGCCACTGTGAGAAAAAATGATGTGGATGTCGGAGATCTCAAAGAAATTTTATTACAGCATAGCAGTGGCAAGATCACATCCAAATAATATTCAAATCTCAAACCTTTTATCCTGTTACAGTTTACCACTCTTAATGTAAATGAAGTTGCTCTGTTGTAACAGCTGTGGTCTGTTAATGACGTTGAGACACCCCATTTTCTGAGAAGGTTCTCTGTGTCCCCCATTCCCATTCTGCAGTTGATGATGACCATTTGCTCTGGATGTGATCAACCCAAATAGTGAAGAGACAATATAACTTGACTTCCTTCTCTATGATAATTAAGCCAGTTTGGGGATGAGCTTATTCTAAAATATATTTTGGAGTGGTGGAATCTGGGTTGAGGCAGACTACAATTGCTGCTCACAAATTGTAAATAGAGGTCAGTCAATACTGTTTATTTCCCCATTTTAGAATCTTGATTATTTCAGCCCACTGTTAAAATGCACCACTGAAAACCAATGTAAAGTTGATGGGCAGATGAGAAGAACAAGACAAGAATAGATAACTTAAAAAAAAAAAAAAAGAAAAAAAGAAAAAACATAACTGCTATGTTTCCAGAAGATTCATAGAAATGGAAATCCAATAGAATTTCCAAAAATGTCTTGCAAGGGTTTTATAAAGGACATTGGCACATGAAGCAAGGCAACATCTTGTAATCTCACATAAGCTCTATTCCACATCAAGCGGATGAGGATTTCACCTAGCCTGGAAAGTAAAGTCAAGACTTTTGCTAGGAGGCTTACATGACGGAACTCATTAGGCTAAAACACAGTTGAGAGTATTTGAAGAGTTCAGATGCAAAAGCCTCTAAATGCCATTTGAAATTTTCTTCTTTAATGATGATTTTTATCAAACTTGTATATTTAAGTTCAATAATTTCACTTAAATAACAATTAATATGTAATTGTCATTGCCATTTAAGTGAAATTACTGAATACAAGCTTGATAAAAATGATCATTCTAGAAGAAAATTTCAAATGGCACTTAGAGGCTTTTGCATCTGAACTCTTCATTTGTATATGAGAGCATTCATGTGAGTGTAGAGGGGTTGCTGTGCTGTTTTGTCAGTTTGAAGGAAAAACAATAAAAAGTGTGAATCATAAAAAATACTGATGTCTAGTAGTCTATATTCTATTACACATCTACCTGAGTAGACTTCATTTTTACGAATTATAGGTCGACCTATAATGGAGTGGATCCACTCCATACCCTATGGTCCATACCAGAACAATACATTTTTTAATGCTTTCTTGACCTTCTCATTTCAAAGCTTAATTAATTTGCACGTTGCAATAAATTACAGTTAAAAGTCGTTGTTAAAAGTTTAACGTCTTGCTTTAACGACATCATTTCTAAAGTCTTTTTTTATGATTATTTTTTTTTTTACCATAGGTGTTTTATTAAGTTTGCGGCAGCATTGTGCCACCAGACACAGTACATGACCATAGATTGTACAGGACGCAGCGGATTCTCACTTAGACTTTTATTTTGAAAGACGAGATTTTGTCGCTGTCTTCACTTGCGCTTTAAACCACGTGGAGTAATGTCTAAAGCAAGTGAGTATATGTACATTTGAGTCTTTTTTCACTTATAGAACATTAAAAAGTGCTGACACAATGGCCGTTTTATTGAATTACTTTAACCATGTTTCAGAGCAAAAACGAGCGAAACGGCTGGGGTTTAGCGGTAAAAAGGTGCGTAATTTAGCCTACATGCTAATACTGTCAAATAAATGTTCAGTTTTAAAATGCTTACTCTGTCTACCTGTACCAGAAACACAAATACTACCAGTCAAATGTTTGGACTACCCTACTCAATCACTGTTATTTACACATTTAAAATAATCAACATTATAAGACCACACTATAATGGAATTGAGGGAATTATGTTGTTTATCAGAAAAAATAAACAAATCTATATTATAGTTGAGCTTCAAAGTGCCATCTCTTTGCCTAGATAATAGCTCTGAACATTTTGGACCAACTTTATGAGGAATTTAAGATAATGAGAGAAACGTCATTTCAGTGTCCCAGCTTTTGACTGTCAGTGTATGTTGACTGTCTTCTCTGAAGTCCAAGGATGGGCAGCAGTCTCAAGGAGGGAAGAAAGATCTTGGCGTACCCAATATGCGCAGCTTCAAAGAACACAGTCAGAGACAAGCTGAACTCCGAAAACAGAGGGTGAGGAAGGGATCTACAATATTTTCTAAATTTGTTGCACTTTTCCAGATCTGTGTAACATATACTTTTACCTTTATTTACATCACTGATGTTGATGTATATCATAACAAATGCTAATGTGGAGTTTGTGTCGACTGTTTTCTAGTTGGAGGAGCAACAGGAGAGGCAGAGGTTGTCACGAGAGAAAGAGATGATGAAAAGGAGAAGTCTGGACAGTTTCCAGAAAGACATACAGTTACGACAAAAAGAGTTTGAACAGAGGGTTGGTATCTGACATTTTACTATTAAAGACATGGTATTAGCCTTTCACTTGAATAGAATTGAATGAATTCATTGTTTAAAAATATACTACCATACAAACATTTTTTAATGTTTTTTTTTTATATATTTTTTAAATGTTTGCAAATTGCATTATATAATTTAACCTAGGGCTGCAAGATTAATCGCGATTAACATGAAATCGTGCTTAAGATGATTTGGCTTATTGTCAAAATCAATCAAAGAGTTTCAAGAGTTTTTAGGATGAGGCCCATAGATATATCCTGGAATGATGTGCGTTATTGTACTTTTCCGCCAGGGCATATTTGGTGTGTCTGCGTGAGATGCCCTTTGGCTTTCACATGGAGCAGCATTTACTTCTGATCACAGAGCCGTACTTCACTGACAAGCTGTGCATAAAATAATCACAGCCTTTGCCAAATCGCGTGCGGTTTCTATTTGATTAATTGTGCAACCCTAATTTAACCATGTCACTATATTGTTCAACCTCTGTAACACATCCATAAATGATCTTTTTTGCAATTGCAAATCCTTTTAGATCTGCACCTTTGTCTTAATAACTCTTTATTGTTAATGCGATGAATGCAGGAAAATCAAATGCAAATCCTGGAGAAGAATGTAAACTTTGAAACTGAGAATTCAAGAAAGGCTTACTGCAGAGAATTTAAAAAGGTACTGTTTCCTGTACTGGCATGTTTTGATAACCCGTTATACTTCCCCTTAAAGATGAACCTCTATTGGCCATTTCTTAATGACAATTTACTTCTTTTGTCTCTTTTTATTTTAGGTAATAGAGGCAGCAGATGTTATTTTAGAGGTTATGGATGCGAGAGATCCCTTAGGTTGCCGCTGTCCACAGGTCGAACAGGCTGTTGTCCAAAGTGGAACCAACAAAAAAATTGTACTTGTTCTAAATAAAATTGGTAAGAGAGAATTTTTTGCTTGTCGAATTGAAAGCTTCATTATGCAACAGACCAAAAACTGTTTTTTTTTTTCTCTCGACTTTGTCCACCCTAAGATTTGGTGTCCAAGGATATTGTGGAAAAATGGATCAAGTATCTTCGCAATGAGTTTCCTACTGTGGCTTTCAAATCCTCCACCCAGCAGCAGAACAAAAATTTGGTGAGAGCTACAATTCATAGTTTTCAATCACATGACTGGCGCAGAAACCAGGAGAGCAAAACATCCATAGAACTGAAAATTTCCATCTGTTTCAAGCCACAAATATTTAGATCTTCTTTCAAAAGAAAGAAACAAAAATGTGTGAAAAAAAGCAAGTTTTGTCCATTTTTGATCCATAAACAACACCTGCTAACAATACCTAATGTGTAAAAAAATGTTTTTCTATGGAAAAATGCTTAACAAGTAACTGTATGTTCTATTTAAGGTCTTTTGTTCATCTGCTGCCTGTGCATATTATGCATCATTAATAAGGTGTATATTGAATTTTGTAATTTAATATCACTGTACTTAGTATAATCCTAGTTAACAATGACTGGCAAGCATGGAGGAAAGTCTTGTTTTGCTCTCCAGGTGGGTGGTCCTGTAAAAGTGTGACATCATGTGCGAAGCTGCAAACTATGAATGGAGATGTATTTTATTATCAGACTCTGCAAATAATAGTTTTTTTTATTTACTGTGACCTATACAGTATTTGAAGTGTTCAGATGCAAAAGCCTCTAAGCGCCATTTGAAATTTTCTTCTAGAATGATCATTTTTATCAAGCTTGTATATTTAAGTTCAGTGATTTCACTTAAATGGCAATGATAATTACCTATTAATTGTTATTTAAGTGAAATTACTGAACTTAAATATACAAGTTTGACAAAAATCATCATTAAAGAAGAAAATTTCAAATGGCATTTAGAGGCTTTTGCATCTGAACTTTTCATTTGTTATAGTGTTACAGTAAAGTTTTTCTGTTGTCTGACTTCCACAGAAACGCAGTCGTGTGCCTGTGACCCAGGCTACTCAAGAGCTGCTCGAAAGCAGTGCTTGTGTCGGGGCGGATTGTTTAATGAAACTATTAGGAAACTACTGCCGGAACCAAGATATAAAAACGGCCATAACTGTAGGAGTGGTCGGTAAGTTGTTTTTAGCAACATATGTACTAAAAATAAAATTCTGTCATGAATTTCTATAAAAGTTAACGAAATGTTTCAGGTTTTCCGAATGTGGGGAAAAGCAGTTTAATTAACAGCTTGAAGCGTGCTCGTGCATGTAATGTTGGAGCTACACCTGGAGTTACCAAGTATGTTTTTTTTTTTGTAAATTAAAATAAAGTAAAATTTTCTATAATTCTAAGCTGCCTTTCCCTCAAATCAATGTGTTTCAGGTGTTTACAGGAGGTCCATCTAGACAAACATATCAAACTTTTAGATTGCCCTGGTATTGTAATGGCAACCTCAACCAGTGATGCTGCCATGATCCTTCGGAACTGTGTGAAGATTGAGCAGCTGGTGGACCCAATTCCACCTGTTGAAGCCATATTGAGGCGCTGCAATAAAATACAGGTTTGTAACTTGTATTTCAAAAACTTCCGTTTAATTGAATGTGGAATTATAGTGTTACATCTGATTGAGAGCCAGTTGGTTTTTAATCTTTCTTGCATAGATAATGGATCATTATGGAATTCCAGACTTCCAGACAGTACATGAGTTTCTGGCCTTACTTGCCCGTCGTCAAGGCAAGCTGAGGAAAGGGGGGCTTCCTGACTCCGACAAAGCTGCCAAGAGTGTTCTTATGGATTGGACAGGGTGAGGTCACAGTCCCGGTGAATTTAACGTCAGTTACGTGTTGACCTTTTAAGAATTATTTAACAATTATTTAACTGTCTTCTGTGGAAGAAGAAAAATTATATTTTGAAGAATGTTTAAATTGTTTGCACATACAATGAAAGTGAATGGGGTCCAAAATTGGCTTTTATTTTATGGTAAAAAAAAAAAAAAAACAGAGACATTTTTAAAAATATCTTCTTTTGTGTTTCACAGAACAAAGTCCCTTTAAGATTCAAATTAATGTAAATAAGGAAATGTGATATCAGTTGAACATTATTTTGAAAACTTTCATCATTTACTCACTCTCATGTCGTTTCAAGCACAAAGTAATTTGTCCACATTTAAAACACAAATAAAGATGTTTTTAAGTTTAAGGTTTTTTTTTTTTTTTGCGTTTTGGCAGACTGAAAACGCAAGCTTTCTAAAATAGGGTTTTCAAGTTTTTTTAAAAAACATTGTTACCATCGTCTCCATGTAAACAACAAAAACATGAATTTGTGAAAGTGGTGACATGCACATGCCTATTACGTGTTTAGTCTATAGGCGTGTAATGTTTATTTACAAGTGACATTGCCAACTACTGGCCTCGGATGCATCACACAGGCTTGTTAGTCATTTTCGCTGATCCTTGTGAACTGTGATAGTTTAAACTTTTCCGTTTTAAGTACATCATTGTCATGTGAATACCTCAAATTTTTTACTTGCACAGCTTTTACTTGTTGGTCTTGTTGGTGTAAAGTACATTTAAAACTCTTTTTCTGTCTTGTACAGGGGTCGTATCAGCTACTTCACACATCCTCCTGAGACTCACACGCTGCCCACGCATGTCAGTGCTGAGATTGTTGCTGAGATGGGCAAAGCATTTGACTGGGATGAACTGGAGAAGGGAAATCTGGAGGCAATGGCTGGTAACTGTGGCTATACTATCAATGAAATAGACATAACATATTTTATATACGTTTTAGAACTACATTGTAACTATACACACATTTGCCATTATATTTATTTATTTATTTTTTTTTTTTTACAATTTAGAGTGTGGCTCATCTGATGTACAGATGGGGTTCTGTATGGCTACATCTGGATTGACAGAATGTGGTCAAGGAGAAGATCTAACAGAACTGCAAATGGACAAACCATCAGAGGACCCTGAACTTCAAGACACGGTTGAATCAATGGATGCAGATGAGGACCCAGAGGTACATCCATTACATGGTTCAGTTCCTAATTCAAGATAATTTTACATCCACCTATTAATTATTCAGTGCACAAAGGTTAGTTTGGTGGCAATTTGTTATGGTGTGCTTTAAGACTCGGATCCCATTTTTGACTTTCAATTATAATTCTTTTATTAAGTTTGGACCGATGACTGTTGAGCTCAAGGTTCCCAAGACAAAAAGCAGTGGTACAATCGAAGCTGTAGGCCCAAAGCCAGTGGACCTAAAAGACATTCTGAAAGTTGACCCACTCCTTCAAGGTCAGGCCCTCCTGGCTGCCAACAAAAAAAGAAAGAAGCAGCAAAAGAGAGCTGGTATGACCTTCTTTGTTTGGAATAAATTCATCCATGAGTGATCCATACATGTATTACAAGCTGAGAACAATGTTTTAAAACTATGTATTATAACATCACTTGTCTTTTTTTCTTCTTTCACAGATAAACTCGGCACCAAACTTTCAGATTCTCTTACCTCAGCTTTAAATTTCTCCTTCTCTGACAGCTGATGCCATGAGCATTAAACCAAGATGCTCTGGGAGTTCATTTTACTTTCTCCTTAGAAATAATAACATACTTGTATATTTAAATTATCTACAATTTAAAATATGCAAATAAATCATATTTTCTCTTACTGAGAAGAATGACTCAACTAGACCTCTACGTTTATTATTGACCTCCTTTCTTTATACACAAAAATCAGAAAAGTGCCAATTTTTAGTTATTGTGACAACTTTCAAAGTCCTGGTACCAGTTTATTCACTTTTATAAGTACATGTCAAACCAGATTGTGAAGGAAGAGCAGCCTATAATTTAGTTAAAGCATGGCTAATTTTGAAGCAAAATTATACATAAATGCATAAAATAAAATGAAACATATAAAAACATGGATGGATACATACATATTTTGCATACATAAATGTTTTGACGTTAACATTTTTAGCCACTACCTTTCCCCCATCCTTCCCCATTGTCATTTCATAATTTTGACTTTATTACGTTTTCCACATTTTAGAATAATATTGTAAAAGTGAGTACAGGGGTTGGACAATGAAACTGAAACACCTGGTTTTACAACACAATAATTTGTTAGAATGGTGAGGGCTACATTTTGCATCCAAATACAGCACCAATTGACAGATAGAAGTCCTTCACAGTGACCAGAATGATTATGAGCCGTTCCTCTTCCAGAACAGTGTCCAGGTCACTATATGATGCTGGTGGACTCGCTCCTCCAAAACACCTCAATAATATTCAGATCTGGTGACTGTGCAGAACATGGGAGATGTTCAACGTCACTTTCATCTTCATCAAACCCTTCTGTCACAAGTCTTGCTGTGTGTGTTGGTGCATGCTCATGCTGATACATGGTTTGAGCATCAGGTGCTCATGATCCTCCAGAAGGGTTTGGTAGTCCTCGGCAGTGTCGTGTCCATCAAATACAATCAGGATTGTCATGATATTGGAGCTCAAACCATCACTGATCCACCCGTGCTTCACTCTGAAGATTGGCCGCCAGGCATATAGATGTAAAACCTCCAACATTGGCCAGTGTTTCAGTTTCGTTGTCCAACCCCTGTAGGTGTTTAGAATTTTGTCTGGTGCTGTAAAAAAAAAAAAAAACTATTAAAATTCTTTAAGCTTTTAAAACTTAGATGTACACGTGTACATGCCTTTTGGAATTTTTAAAAAAAATAATTATATAATATTATATTTTAATGTTAAATTATCTTTTATTTTGTATTAAGTTATTTTAGTTTTGTCATTTGTATTAGTTTTGTTTCATCTGTTTATTGTTAATTTATTTAAATCTTAGTTTTAGTAATTTTAGTAGTTCATCTTAAAATACTTATTTATTTATTTTTTCTTTCTAAGTTTCTAAACTATTAAGTTAAGTTTAAGTTAACTATTAAGTTAGATTTAGTTTTAGTTAACAATAACAAACAATAAGATGGTTGAGTGTGATGGGGAGAGATGAGGCTCAGTCTGTCCAAAACAAGGAAATCCTCGTGCGAGTAATGGCGATACTTCCAGCAAATTCGCAGTACTTCTGCTAGCACCAGCCTGGTAACTCAACTAACTTTATTTCCACCTCTTTGACGACCTGTCACGTATGTATAATCATTGTTAATCTCACAGTAATTATGCGTGAATGGAAGTTGAAGAAATTAAATGCAGGCAACGTGCCAATTTGACGTTGGATGACATGTCAACTAACGTTAGCTAGCTAGTTAGCCTTGCGCTAACAGCTGGATGGTGCTAAAAACAACCATCCGGGTTTGTTAATTGCGCTTTAGAAACTGTCATATGCAGTTACAGTTGCTTACTGTTGTAAATAATTAATACACAAGTTAATTTGGTTAATGTTAACGAACTTGCTCAACTTCGGCTAATCCCAACCTATAGCAAACTATCCCATAACTCACAGCAGAGCTAACTGCACTATCTTAATTTAAAAAGCGTTTTTTTTGCCCATTAATAGCTAAAGGAATACGTTCAGATTAGTGATATATTGTTGGTATTTAGAGGAGGCAAATCCACACACACACACAAAAAAAAAGAATTTTGGTTAGCTGTCATCAGGTAAATTTTGTACTTCCCATAGACAGTAAAGGTACTTCCCTATGATAGAGCTGCAGATTTTAATCGTGATATTTTACGGATTTATTATAAATGTTAAGCTGTAGTTTTTGGTTAGACATTTTTTTCCTGTAAATTTTATAAAATATTTCACTTGTCATTATCATTTTCATATTGTTGTTTTATATTAGTTAAATGGTTAGTGTTATAGCCTTTAACAAGACAAATATTACAAATATTCTTCCTGCTTAAGAAGAAAAGTCTTAGAGGTTAATGATAGAGTTTTATATTTCTCTGTAAATGCAATTATTTGAGTGTTGACTCAGATTAGTAAAGTTTCCCTGTTCCTCATGTCTTCTTTGTCCAAAAAGAGAAGTGTTATTTCCTTTTATACTGCTGATCCCGTAGCATTATTACCAAATTTTTCTTGATGCTTTCACCATTGCAGCTTGTTAATTCTTCTCATACTTGACCCGTGGAACCAGCGTAGCCATGTCATCCCGAGTGTTGCTACGGCAACAGCTGATGCGGGAGCAGGCGCAGGAGCAGGAAAGGAGGGAGGCGCAGCAGCAGGCGTCTGTCGCTCAGCTTCGCCCAACAGATTCCACTCCCGCCATCTCCGTCACAGTGCCACCCATGGCTGCCCGCCCTCCTCCAGCTCAAGTACCGGTGGAGGTTCTGAAGGTGGGTCTGACCATCTTATGCCTTAAAGAAGTCTCTCTCGGTCGAAAAAACGTTCTACTACTGTTTTCATGTCTAGTAACTGTGACGCAATTAGCTGAAAGTTTAAAGTTTGAAAAAAATGTTCGAAAATAAAAATTGCAAAAGAAATTCTTTGGTTTAAAAAATGTGGAATAAATTTAAATGTAATTATTTTTTGAATATTACATAATCATTTTCAAACATGTATTTTTAAATATTACAGACATTTTTAAAAATAAGGCATTCTTCATTCCACTAAAATTTAGTTTTGATGTCACATGCATAAAATGTAGATTCAACATAAGTGCGAGTTCCCTTTTTTTATATAAAGTGCCAAAATTTCTTTCCTCGTGACTAATACACAGAGTGAAACGTATTGTAGAGAATGAAATGTCACTGATGTCTTTACATGACCATTGACCCAGTGTTTTTACTTTGCTGTAGGTGCAAACTCATCTTGAGAACCCAACTAAATACCACATCCAGCAGGCTCAGAGGCAGCAAGTGAAGCAGTACTTGTCCACCACGCTAGGCAATAAGGTTGCCACACAAACTCTTGGTGTATCACCCGTCCAGCAGTCAAACTCTGCTCCGGAGATGGGCCCTTCTGCAAGCAGTGCTCCCAATAGCCCAATGGCACATCTTAACCTGGGCTCCAACAAAGAAGAGGTAAAGCACATCTAAAATACACTGATGTAGTTGTATCTAAATAGTAGAGGCTACTGTCCCTACTTAGCACCAGTTTATGATGAACATTTTGTAAGCTTTATATTGTAATCGCTGAACACATGCAGAATGTTTTTTTTTAGCACCATCCACCTGACATGTTGGCACATTGCCTGTATTGAACTTCTTCAACTTTCATTCACTTGTAATTATTGTGAGATTAACGAGGCGTGTCAGGTCATCAAAGAGGTGGTTATAAAATTAGTTGAGTTATCAGGCTTGTTGTTAGCAGAAGTACAGCGAGTTTGCTGGAAGTATCGCCATTACTTGCACAAGGATTTCCTTGTTTTGGACAGACTGAGCCTCATCTCTCCCCATCACACTCAACCAGTTGTCGTAAATTTGTCGTAAATTATACATAGTTAATAATCAACTAGCCCTAATCCTAACCCTAATTCTATAGTAAGTACATGTTGTTATTAACATTACTCAGTAATTGCGTATATAATTATACTGTAACAAAGACACCTTCAAATAAAGTGTAGCCCAGTTATGTTTTTACGGTGTGCCACTCTCTTGAAACGTGAACATGTTTAACTTTCTCTGTTCAACTTGCCCTCTCACTAGTTTGTGTTGCATTTAACTGCAAAATACCACACCAGCAGCTTAATTATATCTGCTCCCCTCTTTCACACCATACAGCACTTCTGCTTTAGATCACCCATAAAACACACTCTTGTTAAGAATACAGGTCATTGGTTCCCTAAACAGATACCCACTTCTAAAGCGATTAGATATGCAATAAGACAGTACTCATTCTGCACCTTGATTGCATCCCCTCAGATGGATGATGTAATCGACGACATCATCAGCCTTGAGTCCAGCTTCAATGATGACATCATGTCACTGATAGATTCTGGCCTACAACTCCCGAACACGGTAAGCTGAGCGATGATCTTCATTATTGATGAACACATCCATAACATTACGGCAATGCTCTGAATAATAGGCTCATTGAACCCCATCTATACTTGTGGTAAACCGCCACAAGCCTTTCTGAAAGCTACGGAGGGATCATTTCCTGAATGCAAATGTCACCACCCCTTTTAAGAGTGAATGCTATCCACTGCACTTATGAAGGAGGCGATAAATGGGGATGCATCTCGGCAATCAACATAAATATTCACTTCTGACACTTAACTAACACCTGCCAGGCAGGAATTATCAGGGAGGGCTCAAAAGGGACTGTACAGAGCATGGCACAAGATGAACTCTAGAAACGACTGGCAAAGGATTTTCCTTTATTTATTTTCTGGAGGGAAGAGAAAAAAGTGAGTTGATGTAAAATTTAAAAATAGGTTTTTAGTTTTATTGCAGGAGCATGAAAGAAAAAGAAAGGTGAAACCTTATTCTTGAATTACTAGCCATTTATTAGTTTTTATTTTTAAAGAAATCTGTTTTGAATCTGCTGTTTTGAAATGTGAAAAGAATGAAAAATAGTTATTCCATAACACTGCACTTTAGATGTGTGTGTGAATTTCTCACACCAGGAGTAATTTATAAATTTATATCTAATTTATAGCAAAAAATGTTCTATGCAAAATGCAAAATGTTTTATTAAAGAAAACTTAGAAAATAAATATTTGTTTGTGCTTTAAAGTGGTTAGAAAAAATGAAATAAGAATTGGCTAATATCGGTATCGGCAGGTCAGTCAATGAAAAATCAGAAATCGGAATCGGCCTAGAAAATTGTAATCGTGCATCTCTATAATATGTATATCATTACAATATCAGAAAATGTAAATCAGAATACAATTGCGTAATAAAATAAAATGATTTTAATTAATGTTGATAATGATTAATAATTTGTCTGCAAGTTGTTGTTGTTTCCCTCAATGTGTGAATAATATGAATAGTTCAGTAATTCAATTTGAATGTAATGTATTCACGTCCAGAATAATAGCACTACATTCACTTTGAACAATAAAATGGCAAGATTTTCCCTCAGTTACAATAAAATGTTCCTTGCAACATTTATTTACATTCATGTTCAATAGTATACTTGATGGTAAAACACATTTTGATTTTAATCAATGTGTTTTAGGCTGATATTACCACAATAAGTTTCCTGGTACAGCTCAGTGTTTAGAAGGGCTTTGATTTGATTTCTCTTCTGTTGTTGTCTTAGCTACCAGGTAACCTTCTGGATGTCTACAGCAGTCCTGGCATGGCAACCTCCAACATCAACGTCAGCAATTCCTGTCCAGCAGATCTGCCCAACATCAAAAGGGAATTTTCTGGTAATGTTTTACTCAACAGCCGCCTTCTGTGTTCCATTGGTTTCAAACTGTTTGTTGTGTTATGAATCTGATTCTACACTATTTTGTAGTAGTCATAATAGCTCTTTATTGTCAGACACAGATGCCAGAGTTTTCATGAAGGAGAGGCAGAAGAAAGATAATCACAATCTCAGTGAGTTCAAAAAACACATTCTCCAGTCGTGTATTGTTTGCTTACCGTGTCGTTACATGACTCAGCCCAAATCTGTGTTTTGCCTTGTGTAGTTGAAAGGCGGAGAAGATTCAACATAAATGACAGAATAAAGGAATTAGGGGCTATGATACCCAAATCCAGTGATCCGTAAGTTTCTTTCCTTGAAACCTTAAGCTTTCTAGCACTTAAAAAAAAAAACATATAATATTAGTCAAATGTTTTGGACACTTTTGGCTGATTTTTTTTTTTTTCTTCATGATCTTCAAAACTAATTTCAAGCATAAGCCTTTAGATCAAAAGGTTTTTAAGACAATTATAAATTCCAAGACTAAAAAAAAATCAGTTCTCTTTTAAATTGTTATTAGTTGAGCCACTGCAATTTATATGTGGTACATCATAGAGTGATGTTATGCACTATTGTATAAGTTTGGGTAAGTCTTTTTTTCCCCGAAAGAAATTAACACTTTTATTGAACAATTATGCATTAAATTGATTAAAAAGTGACAGTAAAGACATAATGTTATAATACATATTATAATATTAAATAAATAAAAAAAATTCAGCATATTACTGTTTTTACCGTATGCTTGATCGAATAATTGCCATCTTGGTGAGCATAATATATTTCCTAAGAAAAATCTTACTGACCCAAAACTTTGGAGTGTGTGTATGCATAATATTTATCTCCCGTCTGGATGAATTGGCAGGGAGATGCGTTGGAACAAGGGAACCATTTTAAAGGCTTCAGTTGATTATATAAGAAAACTTCAGAAAGAGCAACAGAGGGCCAAAGAGATTGAGATAAGGCAAAAGAAAATAGAACAATCCAACCAGGCCTTGCTGCTCCGCATACAGGTTTGTGAAACGTTAGCTTTCCTGTCTGTCTCAAAAAAACATTCCCCTTTAACACTTAACTTGTTCCACTTCTTTATTATGTTAAAGCCTGTGAAAAGATAGACTCTTTCTGTTTTTTGCACACAGGAATTAGAGATGCAAGCTCGTCAACATGGCCTCAACACAGCTGTGTCTCAAGGCCTGAGCACAGATGCTTGCTTCCTTCAGCAACAGATACTACAGGCAAACCAGTCCATGCAACCTGGCGTTGAGGAAGGCCACCCTCAGAGCCACCTCAGTATGGATGCTGCCATGGCACAGACTTCCCCCTTCCTCGCTATACCTCACTCCGGTTCCCCGGCTGCTGCGGCAGTAAGCGGCCCTCTCGATCTGGATACCTTTAACTTTGCTGATCTGGACGACCCCACGGCCTCTGATCTTTACTCTGACGTGGGTCTCAGTGACATTCTGATGGATGACAGCTGCACAATGCCCACTGTCAGGTCTTCAGGTGTGCTCTTTTCCCCTGGAGCCTCCAAGACCAGCAGCCACGATAGTAGTGTAAACATGGAGGATGACTTGTGACAGAAGTGACCTGTCTCTGTGTTTCTGTGCTTTTCCTCATGTGGGACGACGTGGAATGTTTTAAAGGGACAGTGAGTTCTTAAAAATTCTGTCGTCTAGTCTAAGCCTGCATGACTTTCTTTCTGCTGTAGAACATAAAGAAGATATTTTGCTAAATTTCTCAGTTAGAGCTGCACGATTAGCAGTGGATCAAGTGTTCTTTGTGAGTTAGTCATTGAATCATTCATTCAAATTAATTAAGCATTTTTACGCAGCAATTAACATTTTGTCAGAACTTTTAGAAATGTACGTTATTTTGTTGAATCGTGGGGCTATTGTAAACAAAAAACTTGTGATTCTCAATTTATCTAGAATCATGCAGCTCTAGTCTGTTGTGTTGAAGTCAATGATTACCAAAGCAGTTTGGTTACCAACTTTCTTCAAAATATCTTCTTTCGTGTTCTGCAGACACTTTTATGGATTTTTCATTGTTTGGTGGACTATCCCTTCAAAGAACTCTGTGTTGTTCTCTTTGATTCAAGGCAGTTCATTTGAAAAATTAACTGTAGTATTACAGGGTTTCATTGGCAGTCAGTGATTGCAAACTCCTAAATGTTAAATCAAGTCTGAAACGCACCCAAACCGTTTAGCCTTTTTGTAGCTAAAATGTAGAACGTTTTAGCCATTCTAAGCCTTCCTTTAGCCTTCAGCTGCCATAAGGTTAAGTCATGTGACATTTATTAATGTGATAGATGTGTTATTAGACTCTGCATTCAGAGCATGCAAGTGCACATATATGTTTTTGGAGTGTAGTAGTCGTCACTTACCATACCAAAGGGATGTTTTGGAGTTGTTTAATTGCAAGAACTCATTATTTATATTGTTGATGAAATTTTTAAGCAATATTTACTGCGTATATCAGAAAAGTCTATTTTTTAACACTTTGCTGGCTTTACTTTCAGCCATATTTACTACTAACTGGTTTGAAAATTCTACTTTTTATTTGTTTGTTTACAACACTTCCTTTTAAGCTTAGTTAATTTGTCCTTTTTCAATGTTACATTGCTAAACAAATTTGTGACGGTGCTGGTGTTCATGTATAATCTTTTTGGTGACACTTTAGAAGAAGGTAAAATTAATTTGGCAACACTACAATAAGGTTTAATTTGTTAACATTAGTTAACATGAACTTGCAATTAATAAATCATTTATTAATCTTACTTCATGTTAATTTAAACATTTACCAATACGTTATTAAAGTCAAAAGTGGTATCTGTTAATATTATTTGATGAATCTAAGAAACTAAAGAGTACCAGTTATATTTTTTGAACTAACGTTCAAAGATGAACTAATGCTGCAATAAATATATTGCTAATTGTAGTTGATGCATTATAACTAATGGAACCTTATTGTAAAGAAGTGTTACTTCCTATATATATATATATATATATATATATATGTATGTATTTAAAAAAAATATTTGGCATTAATACGTCAGGTATCATCAAACAAATTCTATTTATACTAATTTCTACCAATTCTAATACATTTTAAAATAATATATTTAAATATTTTTTAAGCAGAATAAATTAATATGAACAAAAATGATTTAGCAATGTACAGTACAGTTTATACATGAACATTTAATCTCAATGAATTGTTCATTGTTACTTCTTGATACCTGACGCATTAACTTATGTTAATGAATTATGCGCAAAGTGTTACCGATTTTTTTGAATGTATATAAGGAAACAAGCCACATAACATCATGCACAAATAGCTTTTCAGGTGTAAAACGTCTCAAGCTACCTCTGCCTAAAGTGCTTTTTTTAAGCAGTAGATCTAAATCAGCATTTTATTGGATGCAGCTAAATATACACCTACCTGCAAATGTAAATGTTCTGTAGATGTGCTCAGAAACATGACATTGAGTGTATTGCCGGTCAAAGCCAAATTAAGTTTTATCTCTGATCAGACTGTGCCTTTTAGCTTCAAGGAACAAAATTCATTTGTTTGGTTTGTAAATATAGAGGAATTAATACAAATGAGTCTTTACATTTTTAGAAGTTGTTCTCTGCGAGTTCTGCAGCAATTCAAATGAATGTATGATATATAAAACTATATGATTTAAAGCTAAAAGCATAGACTTGGAAAATATATTTCAAAACTTGAATGTTTGAAATGATTTATGTGAAGTCACAATTTAAGCAATACAAATGTTTGTCGCATCTGCTGACAGTACAGTCCTTAGAAATAAGCATTGGTGTGTGTCTAAAGACATATTTCTACTCATTAAAACCGAATTGCCAGTTATTTTTCAGCTGCCCTCTTTATTGCCGTCTTTACTTTCATTGCATCTATACTCAAATGTGTTCTTTTTTTATATTATAAACAGATTTTTTGAAGCGCATAATTTATAATTGAGAAAAAAATATTTAAATTCTAATGTGTTGGTGCATATAATTGGCTAAAATAAACTGATCTGATGAAATAATCTTATGCTTGACTTTTTTTCAAATGTTTGTCTTGTTTTTTTGTTTTTTTTTTAAAGATCTCCATACAAAAATATAACTCATTTGTCATTGTTTATTCAATCAAATTCTCACATTTACCTCCAGTTTCATCTCAACATTTAATATGCCATATTTGATGTGCAAGTTATCAGTTTTAAACAAATAAAACAAAATCTAGTAGCTCTTTTGCATACATTGGCTAACTTGCATTCTTTTCAAACAAAAGAGCTTTAAAACATAAAAAAATGTTTATATTTGAGATACATTTAGTGTAATGCATTCTAACATTGTCTTGCCATATATATACATAAAAATATTTTTTTGCAATTCTTTGACAATTTATTTGACCAATTATGTTTACTCTCAAATTGGAATAAGCTGGACAAAAACGTTACTATTTTAATATATTGTAGTTCATGTGTGTAAATGCAGCCGTGCAGTATCATAGCCACAATCAACCGGCAGATTTACATGCTTGTGAAATCAGCACATTGCATTCCAGCCTTATTTGATAGTCATGACCAGTATATAAATGACAATGAGACTATGCCGCTAGTGAAACAGAAGCTGAGAGAGTTCCATGCCAAGCTCCAGACACTCGGCCGTCTGTAGACAGATGTCGCACATGGAGCAGTCGAAGATTTTTTCTCCACAACTGCAGCCGCACGCCTCCATGTACTCGGCACAGCTGCAACACTGGCAAAAATCTATGAAGTCCTCCAGAGAGGAAGGGTCGCAACAACATGCTTGAGAGCAGAAAGATGTGCAGATTGAGGCCACGCAGAATTGACAACCATCACCAACAGCCAGCAAGCAATCCCAAAACTTGCAGAACAAACACGCTAACAGAAAGGATGCACACAGGTCTAGAAGTGCAGGAAAAAAGAGAAGAAAATGGATTATGTGTGAGACTAAAAGCACGTTCTGCATTCAACACAACATTTTTGGTTACGGTGAGCCATTTACAATGGAACTGAATGAGGCCTTATAATAATAAGCTTATAGTTTTATAAAATAACTTAAATTGGTCTGACAAAGTCACTATAAAATCAAAATAGACAATTCTTGCTTGTTGGTTTTTTATGGAATATTGCAGTATGCATTATAAATCATTTGTCCATGCACATCATTATTTATTTATTTTTTTTATTTATGTGCCATTAGCCTGGATGCAAGCCCGAACCCCACCCAAAACATTTTTTTGGTCGGGAACTTGATCCATTCAGTCTGGACTCGATCCATTCAGGAGTAATTATGATCGGTTCAGAAATCGTCGGGCCAATCAAATTGCCAGGGTAGGCTTTATACGATGATGGACAAATGATCTGCAGCTACGTAATCATCACGTTATCAAAGAGCGCTAGGTTTGAACTGGTTTCCCTTAAAGATGACTGCAGCTGGAGAACTGAGATGTATAGATTCCGCCTGTTGTAAAGGAAATCGACAGCACATTAATTTTAAAAGACGAATAGAGAACTGAAATCGAGGCGTTTGTTGAACGGAAAGATGTGTTTGCCGTCCTTCGATTCGGCAAAAGTTTAAAGAGTAACTAAACCCTAAACCAACCTCGAATCATTGATTCGAGTACCTTTTTTCACATTTGTGTATAAAGAGTTTTATTTCTACAATATATGGTGTAAAAACGTCTTAGTGCTGCCCTCTTCAGGTTGAACGGTGGCTACTGCAGTTGAATTTTCCTATTGGATGTTCCGCACTTCGTGACGTATGCAGGTTTCAGCTCACCACGCTCTTGGTACGAGCTACGCTCTTGGCAATATAAAAAAAACAGCTTGTTTTGTCAAAACCAGTCAGGAGTTGGAATTGGGAGTGTTGAAAACGATCAGGATAGAGTGTTTTAGCATCTATTTCGTCCCCTCTATCTCCGCTGGGGTCAGCATTTTTCAAATATTGCCAGTGGGTGGAGTCAGGCTCTGAACAGGGGTTTAGTTACCCTTCAATTTATCGGCTAGCTCCGATGGTCGCTAAGAAGATGGGACGCAACGAAAACCCTGTGGTCGTTGTGGTTTCTCCTTTGGTCGCACTCACGGAGGACAAAGTAAAAGAAGCAACACTCATCATTTTACTACTTCCATCGTGCATGGTGCAGTTGAGTTCTGTTGACAACTATGCTATGCAACTATGTAGCAACAATAGCAAAACACAATCATTCAATTATTTATTAATTCCACCTTTCTAGAAACAAGTCCCTGACTGTAGCCACCAGTTATAGACCCCCCTCTGTGCCCAGATGTGCCCTAGACCAGTGTTTCTCAACCCTGTTCCTGGCGGCACACCAACACTGCGTGTATTCTTTGTCTCCCTTATCAAACACACCTGATTCAACCCATCAGCTCATAATCAGGTGGGTTAATGAGCTGATGGGTTGAATCGGGTGTGTTCGATTTGGGAGACAAAGAAAACACGCAGTGTTGGAACAGGGTTGGGAAACACTGCCCTAGACAATCTATGCAAACTGATTGCTCCCCATTTATCTTGTTGAGTTGTTATTGTTGGGCGACTTAAACTGAGACATGCTTAACGAACCCACTGGATGCATCAAAAATTTGCAAATACGGGCACCCTCATAGATATTGCCCTAACTAATATGCCCACTAAATACGTCTCAGGTGTCCTTAGCCAAGACATCAGCGATCACTGCATAATTGCATGTGTTTGTAATGGGTCTGCAATCAAAAGGCCTCCTCTTATCAGTGACAAAGGCTCTCTAAAATAATTCTGCGAACAGGCCTTCTTAGCTGGTCTCTAGTCTAGTCTCTAGTATACAGCCCGTGGTCGAGCCCTCTTGAGGCGTCGTTTGCTAATCGACGAAACACTGAGGATGGAAGGTGCCCACTTGAAGACCCTAGAGATGTCCCCTACTCGACTACATACTGTAGTTGTGGCCGTAAATGGATGGAGAAGCAGTTTACTGTAAAGCTACGTCTTAGTTTTGCTTATCTTGCCGAACGCCAAGTACAAATAAGCATTAAGTTTAACATCTACTCTCGTGTAATGGAAATCTTGATTTACTGTAAATTTAAACTTCCATAACTTTTTATTCACTTCATCAATAATTTGCTGAGTGTTTCCTTGAAAACAAGACCATATAGGTCTAGATCCTGAGGTAATCAAGTACCGTCCATTTTCCATTTAACGAGAAGCCGTTACACTCATACAGTATATACATCACAAAAGGGAAGAAAAGACTTTCGCAACTTCTGTTTCATGTCGACTTCATGAAAACTAGTATTATTTGAGCTGTAAAGTTGTTTAAATCATATTTTTTTAGTCTTTAATGTTTACACATATTGTTTATGTCTTATGGCCCCATTCACTTCCTGAGTGCCTCACTATAAAACAGATTTTTTTTTTTTTAAGAAAAGGAGGGACGAGTCTAAATTAATTTCTGTATTAATCAACAACATTGCGCCACAAGTGCTGTCGATTGAGCTTAACTTGTATTGAACCCAGAATATTGCTTTAATGGCTGTAACAGACAAAGTATTGATGTGGTAACCACAAATAAAGCAGCTTTGCTGACATTGTAGTCCATCATAAAACTGCTATCCTGTTTGTATACCTTTAAGAGCCCTTTATACTACTAATCAGCACCACACTAAGAAAGTTTGGGCCATGCAAGCATTCCCTCATAAATTTAGCTAAATACTGATGATAAAACATGACAGGAAGAAGGAAAGCTGTTATCAGTCCTGCTAGCGGGGATTTCAGCTGCATCTATAATGCATTAGATGTCATAAAAATTGAATACCTCATTTCATTGAGTCAAATGTAATTTGAGGTGTTGCTTACCTTCAGCAGGGGCTTTCAGGCTCAGGCGACTTTTCAACGTGGAGGTGGAGGAGTGGCTGATTTTGCTATGACGGTGTGTTGCTTTAAAAGCGGTGATATGTGCGTTTTTGAGGTGGTTTGTGGGTAGCTGAACACAGACAGGAAAAGCATCACTGATGTCTCTGCCAGGTGCGTCTTGAAGTGGCTTTTTCACATCTGCTGGGACTTCTTTGATATGCACGTCTATGATGAGGAGACAATAATAAAGTGATTTGGATGTTGGCTTAAAGAATGATAAGTAGTGTGAAGGATATTTACCAAATGCTAGTGGTTTTGTTTTACTGAGAGGAGAAATGAGACATGAGTTTTCCTTCCTAGAAAGTTCATCTGTTGGTGAGAGTTCATTATCCTTTAGACATGTTCTGGTAGATTTTAGGTCTTTTTTGTCAGATGACTCTATAAAATAAATAAATCACATTATTAGTTGCTCTTTTCCTCTGTGATTAATTAAAAGAGAACGGAAAAGTCTTACCAGAGTTTTGAAAAGTTGATACACTTGGAACTGAATGAACTTGCGGGTCATCTTCACGAAAGCTGGATTTTGATCCAATTGGTGACCGGCCATGTTCCTTGTCATGGTCACAATTCATCTTTTCAAACTCCTCTCACAGTATTTGCTACAACAAGAATAAGTGTAACGATGAAGAGTGAAAATGCCAGAGCATTTGAACCATGTCATAAAATATTCAAACAAAGGAAGCACAAAGAATTAGTCCGTGGCATATATTAAATACTAATGGTAAAATGCTATGGAGGAAGCTAATTGATCACTTGACATGTTGATATATTATGGAACTAACAGTTAATAATGTGAACACCATTTTTTTTTTAGACTATTATGACTACTTTTTACTGATTATTTTTTATTTATACATTTGATATGCGCAAAGTATTCAAAATATTATACATATACGCTAAAAAATGCAAAGCTTAGCGTAAAAAAGTACTGATGGAGCAAAATGTGCCAGAGTCATTAATCTATTATTAATCTCAATCCATTTGGCAAACATATTGTGTGACAGGGATAAGAGGCATCCTAGATGTAAAGAGGGCAATAAATTTCAGCAACCTATTAGTCCAATGTTTGCTTACCTTGAGTTAAAGAGATGCCAGGAAATTTTCTTTCCAAATAGATTTCAAAAAATAAATAAATAAATAAATAAAATAAAATCAAAAATATATAAGTTGCCAGGATATTAATAAACAGATATAGCACCTAAAATTATTCAAATACAATATAAATGAAAACAAAATAGTATATAAATATAATTATTAAAACGAATTCAAAATTATAAATTATTCAATAATCTCCAACATACATTTCACTAAAGATATTTTAAGACCACATATTTATCGTAAAAACACACCGCTGCCTCATGTAGCCTAAACAGTAGGATATCAACTTGCGGCATTGTCACCAAAACTATCCAGGTACAGATATTAGCAGGCGAACAGTGATGTAATATTTATAATATTTACTTTGTAAACCTAAAACAATTCATGTAAATCAACAACAATGTTGCCTCCCGTCTTTTTCAACTTGTTTTCTACTATTCCCAAGTTAAACGGTACAATCTTACGAATTATTATCTACGATCATTCAAGGTTATTAAAATTCACTAACCTTCAACACCACACTCATCTCACTCACATCGCCCCTCGGAGATACCAGATTGATAGCCTGCACTTGCTCTGCAGGGGCCGTTGCCTCATCATTATCCATTCGTTAGCATGCTCATAGTGTTGATAGGACCACCCCCAACCCCCCAATAAAAAAAAATTACAATAACATTTATTACAATAACAATTATTATAAATAATAATAGTACTTATTATTATTAGAAGTAGTAGTGGTAGTATACTTTTTAGTATTGTTGATATTAAATATTATAAAATATTACTTTTTTATCAGAAAATATATTGATCATTAAGTCTTTTAATGATTGTCATGTGATAGAATGTACTTTGTAAACGACCTAGAAAATGAACATAGCTTTCCCCCATGAGGACTTTTATTATGGCAATCAACCCTCTTCCTAAACAGAACCGAAACAAGGCTCTTGTCCGCTGCTCAAAGGAACAATTAGCTTTGTAATATTGCTCCAGTTCCTATTTTTATTTGGGGAATTTGACTGTTATCATTGTCGGAGCATTCTGGACATTTACGTGTGAGACATTATCTCACTTTATCCTTATTTGTTCTGTTTGATCGGATCTTCTAGAAGGCGGTGAAGCAGCCATGGTAAGTCTGCTATTATGATTTGATAGCATATTAGCTCATGAGCAGTCAAAATAATACAAAATTAGTTATCTAAAAGCGATCGTTGCAAATGAAAGAACGAATTATTTATTTCACTAATTATATTTGCAAACCAGCACTAGATTTTCAGCACCGGATAGTTAAATCTATTTTCTCGCTATCAAATGTGCTATCATGCTAATATGTAACGTTATTGTAACACTGATGTTAAACTTTGGCCAAAACATGTACATTTTTGTTTTGTTTTAAATAAATAAATAAATAATTAATTAGTAATTAAATTAGATAACTAATTAAATTTATTTTTTATTGTTTATTATTTCTAATTAAATACCATACAAACATAGTCTTTGAAGCACGAGAATGTTTTGATGATGATATTTCCATTGATTGTGTTTTATTGTATTGATTGTATTGTATTTTCAATGTTTTCGTTCAATTGTCTTCATAGGACAGCGAGATGTCTGATATGGACCAGGCTCCAGCTATGAAGAACACTGTAGTAGATGGAGAGAATGCTCCTCTCTACTGCATTTGTCGAAAACCAGACATTAACTGCTTCATGATGTGAGACAAATCTCTTCAAAAATTCTTTCACAAAGAATGAGAATGTGTATGTGTCCAAACTGAGAGCTTAATTTGGATCACATCTTTTTCCCACAGTGGTTGTGACAAGTGCAATGAGTGGTTTCATGGTCACTGTATAAATGTGACAGAGAAGATGGCCAAAGCTATAAGGGAGTGGTACTGTCACCAGTGTCGGGGTCAGTGATTAATTGCCTTTTTTTTACCACTGTTGCTCACCTTAAAATATTTAAACATGCATTTTGTCATATTAAAATATATTTTGTTACAATATCAGCTCATCAGTTTTAATTCTTTATCTCTTAGAAAGGGATCCATCTCTTTCAATACGCTACCGGAAAAAGAACCGTGATAAAGACATTGAGCCAGAGAGGGTTGAAAAACGATCCAGCACACCAGAGTACAAGATCGATAAGCGCCGTGGGTCTAAAGTTAGTGTTTCTTCAGTATGTTTTTATATCTAAGTTTGCTTGTTATACACTCTGCTCTTTCTCGATTGCATTATTGTTGGGCAGTTTAACTATTTTTTTATGGTATATACAGCACTTTGCAAAGGTCTGAGGCATGCTAGTATTTTCACCAACAAAAAAATGGTTTTAAGCCAGTTATTTATATCTTTTGGTTGGAGTTTGTCAATAGGAAATATCTGTTTACATTTCTAAACACTCCTTTTGCTATTAATTGAAATAATCCAATGTGATTTTGTATACACAAGGAGTTCCACACAGATATCTGATCTCACCATCACCGAGTCCATCTGGGAGTACAAAAAAAACGGAGACTTTGCAAGCATTTTGGAGACGTTGCCACTGTTTTTTCTGGATTTAGTCTATCTTAGCTTTTTTATAATCCCAGACAGACTCGATAATGGTAAGATTATATCTCTGTGTCCTTGTGCATACAAAATCTCACTGGATTATTACAATTAACGGCAAAAATAATGTTTAAAAAATGTAAACTAATTTTTCCCACTGACCCACTACAGCAAAAGAAAGAAATAACTGACTTGAGGTGAGAATACTAACATGCTTAAGATGGTACTGTAGGTTACACTTTATTTTAAGGACCTAGTTACCATTTAATTATCCAATTAAGTACTGAGTAATGTTAATTAGCAACATCTACTACTATAGGGATAGGATTGGGATTTGGTTTAGGGTTTGATTCATGTAATTAGGCATAATTTGCTATTATTACTATAATAATTGTATATAACTTGTGTAACAAGAACACTGTAAAATAGTGTTACCGGTATAAAATAGTTGTTTTTCTAGAATTTCAATAAAAGAAATGGATTATTAGTATTTTTTTATTTTAATAATAGCAATGCCCATTTTGGATATAATCATCTTTAGTTCTGTTTCTTCTCAGTTTGTCTTAATTTGAGCTTAATTTTAAAACAAGACTGCCTAACTTTCCTGAACTCATTAAACCTGAATGGATACTATAGGAATTTATAATTATTACATTTATTACTGATATTATAGAATTATATAATATTGTGGTCCTCTAACTGCGTTCCAGGTGAAGCGATCAGCCCGAATGTGTGGTGAATGCGAACCCTGCACTAGGAATGAGGACTGTGGTCAGTGTGACTTCTGTAAAGACATGAAGAAATTTGGGGGCCCAAACAAGATTCGTCAGAAATGTCGTCTAAGGCAGTGTGTCGTCCGTGCTCGGGTGAGTATCTTTTATGTAGGTGGTTTATTAGGTAGTTTTTGTTTCGATGTTAACCCCCTCTCATTGTTTTTGCAGAAAATGCTACGTGTTCGGGACGAGGAGTTTTCTCTGCGTGAGAGGAAGGACAATATAATGCACAGAGATAGACGATACTTAGATGATTACGACGAGAACGATATGGAGCCATATGAGCACTACAAGGACAGAAATGCGGTAATGGCTAATTGCTGTTGCTCAACCACAACCACTTAGTATATATACATGCATTCATTTGAACTCTTGTCCAGTTATAAGACGTTTCTATAACATGAGCATGTTTGAGATTTGCTTGTTAGGGATGATGCTTTAGGTTTCAGCACTCAAAAATATATCTCGCCCTTCTCTTGTGACTTGTTTTTTTTTTAGTCATGGGGCAGTGATGATGACGATGAAGACGGACAACTTTACAGTCCTGTCCCACGGAAGAAAGCTATAAAAGTCAAGCACGTCAAGAGGAGAGACAAAAAATTTGACAAAAAGGTGCAATGAGGAACACGATGCTTAATACATGATTGTTTTTTTTATTGTATTTAAGAAATAGTTTTTGTTAATTGTGCTCATCTTTTACAGAAAGAGTCCCGTCGCCACAAGCAGAAACAGAAGCACCGTGATCGTTTGAGGCACAGCGAGAGGGGAGACGGCAGACATGGAGGAGACATGCAACAATGCCTGGGGCCGAACTGTATTGAGCTGACACGTCCAAACTCAAAATACTGTTCTGAGGACTGTGGCATGAAGCTGGCTGCCAAGTAGGTTATTTCAATAAGTCGGCATGAAACAGAAGTTGATGTCACAAGTTATTTTGATTAAAGATAAATTATTTATAATAAATACTGCTTTATACCATAACAACAAGAAATTGAGATTTCATGGTGACTTTAAGTGCAGCCAACTAGCATTGAACGATCGTGCAATGTTATGCCAACACCAGTATGATGTGTTTTAAAAAAGATCGTATTGATTTTTTTTGATCTGCTGATCTGTGCAGCCGGATCTACGAGATCCTCCCGCAGAGAATCCAGCAGTGGCAGCAGAGCCCCTGCGTCGCTGAGGAACAGGGCAAAAAACAGCTGGAGCGCATCCGCAGGGAGCAGCAAGCTGCACGGATGCGCCTTGCCGAAATGGAGCGTCGTTTCCACGAGCTCGAGGGTATCATTGCCAAAGCCAAGCAGCAGGTGGTCCAACAGGATGAGGATGTGAGTATCCAGTAATGCTTTCTCATGCTAATGTCATTTGAATTTTATAGGATAACTGGTTGGAGACAGAATGTGTGTTTTTCAGGGATGTAGTCATATTTATGTAACGCTAATAGTGTCCTTTCTTGCAGGTGAATGAAACTGACAGTGAGGACACAGACCTTCAGATATTCTGTGTGTCCTGCAGTCACCCCATCAACCCCAAGGTGGCGCTGAGGCATATGGAGAGATGTTATGCCAAGGTCAATATATGTTGTTTTCTGAGCCCATTTATTGGTTACTGATTTATCATCACCTGAACATTGAAAATTAATTTGTTTAATACTAACGCTTGGTTTACTATTTTAACAGTATGAAAGCCAGACCTCATTCGGTTCCATTTTCCCCACCAGAATAGAAGGGTAAGAGAGATACATTTGAAATTATGTTCTAGTACAGCAGTTACGATTGAATGTCCCTGAATACCCGGTTTATTTAGAGAAACTCAATCTAAGTGTGCTTGCTAAATTGACACTTCCTCTATTTGCTAGTTATCTTTATGGAATTTAAAAATATTTTAAATACCCTTATTATTATTTTATAATAGCCATGTGATAATGGGTAGTTGCAACTTAATTATTTTTCAACCAAGACTGTTGGTTATTTAAATAAATATTGTTATTGAATATTTATAGTAAAAATACATTATAAAAGTAAGGGAAAAAAACATAAAATACATATATATATATATATATATATCATACATTATATAGTTCTTTTTTTTAAGAATCCTTTTTTTTTTATTCTCTCAGGGCAACAAGACTCTTCTGTGATGTGTACAACCCTCAGAGTAAAACATACTGCAAGAGACTCCAAGTTTTATGTCCAGAACATTCCAGAGACCCAAAGGTGAGAGTTACAGTCTTGCAATAATTCTGCTCAGTCTAAACTACATCTTATAAAATCTCTTCGTAACTTGATTTGTGTTCAGTACATCTCCATTCTGCTTTTCTCTTCTCAGGTCCTAGCAGATGAGGTGTGTGGATGTCCACTAGTACGTAACGTGTTTGAGCCGACTGGAGAGTACTGCAGGGTTTCAAAACGCAAGTGCAACAAGCATTACTGCTGGGAGAAGCTCAGACGGGCAGAGGTGGACCTTGAGCGTGTCAGAGTGGTCAGTTAAGTTCTTCAAAACGTATCGTCATAGTAGTCTTAATGTATTTTTATGTACTCATATTTTTCCCCTCTGAACAGTGGTACAAGCTGGATGAGTTGTTTGAACAAGAACGCAATGTGAGGACTGCCATGACCAACAGAGCAGGACTACTGGCACTCATGCTCCACCAGACCATCCAGCATGACCCCCTGACCACTGACCTCCGCAACAACAAAGACAGATAGCCATGTGAACTATCAGTGCTCACTTCAAAAATTGTTTGTTTATATTTGTATACTTTTCACATTGTATATTTGTCACTATTTGGACAGTCATTCATAATAAACATATTCTTTGTCTCCTTCCGTCTGCATTTATTAATTTTAGGGATGCACTGAAGATTTTTTGACGATAGTCAGTTCTCTTCAGATATGTATGCATTTAAACCATTTTTTTCCTTTCAATATTTTGAGGATATCGAACAGTGAGCTTGCTTTTATAGTGTGTCCCATCTCTTGCCGGTGTGTGAATATCTTGTTTACAGATTTGATAATATATCCACTCAAATAACTTTTTGGGAAATGATTGCAATGCAGTTTGTGTGCAAGTGCCGAAGAGACATCGGCCTGTTGATTGGTGCATTAGGCAAAACTAATTTTTCCTGTGAACAAGTCATTACAAAAAACAGTAAAATTTTTTGTGTGTGTTATTCTTAAACATACATCCATGAATCATTTATAAAACAATTTAATTTGATATACTCAGATCTCTTACTTTATCTTAGAATTTTTGGGATGATGTGGACTTTTATATATATATTTATTTAGAATATTAGTGTTCATACTTTTGGAATCCACTGTATGTATATGGAAAAATATATTATAAATACGTAGACATAGTAATATATATATATTAAAAATAGTCAACGAAATTAAAATAGTTTCCCATATGGATATTCATAATATCCCATAATAGCCATTTCTTTTTTATTTTTTAATTTTTACTGAATATCCCATTTTTAAATTACCATGTCCAGGTATTTATAACATATTTTTTCATACACATACAGAGGGATCCAGAAGTCTGAAGTCTAAGATAATAATACACTGACAGTCATTTGTATATATCCCACATTGTTAAAATCTCTAAGATCTGTTGTGTTGCAGTACAACGAACAGAATGACAGATAAATGAAAGGTAGTAAAACAACAACCTACGCGATAAATAGTTATGTGACGTGATATGGGATCTTTAATTCAGAACGCTTGAGTCACGTGTTTCCGGCCCGGGTCACAACAGCACTTCCGGCTTCTCTCCTGTTTCAGTTATTTAAAATATATCAATGTGAGGGCTCGTTAAGGGTTTCACAGGTAGGTTTTGTTAAATGGTTTATTGTGTGTATGACTTCTAGTTAAACATAACCACTAAAACAGCCAATAGTCTCGGTAAACATCAGTATCCTGTGTTATTTACTATCATTTCACGCTTGCTAACACTTTAGCCACCTCGCTAACGCTACATATTGGCGCTTATACGTGTAAAGGCTGTGTCTCAAAACCTAGTGTGCTGACTACCTAGACAGTATTTTGCCCATCAAAAGTCTTGCTTTTGTAAATAAAACGATTGGTCCCTGTGAGGAAGCAACAATATACAGTCTGTTGACCGTTGAATACAATTGCAGGTGTCTGAGCTGAATGCATAACATAAAGAGAGTTTTTAAAGATAATTCGACTTTATAAGAGCTTCAGATAGACAAAGTTGATGGTTATCTCATTTTACCATTCAGTTATGTAACTAAATCAAGGATTTTTTTTTTAGTTGAAATAAACAATCTCTACTAATGCATATTTTCTTTTTGCAGATAAGCAGAACAGGGAGGCTTTACTAACATGGAGACAGAGGAAGTAGCAGCTGAGGCACCCGCAGAACCAACATCTACAGTAAACGATGCAAATACAGAGGAAAACAAAGAACCTGTACCCATCGAACCAACATCCGAAGCAAAAGATGCAAATACAGAGGAAAATAAAGAACCTATTCCTGCGGAACCAACATCTGAAGGAAAAGCTGCAAATACAGAGGAAAATAAAGAACCTATTCCTGCGGAACCAACATCTGAAGGAAAAGCTGCAAATACAGAGGAAAATAAAGAACCAGTTCCTGCAGAACCAACATCCGAAGGAAAATATGCAAATACAGAGGCCAATAAAGAACCTGTACATGCTGAACCAACATCTGAAGGAAAAGATGCAAATACAGAGGAAAACAAAGAACCTGTTCCTGGAGAACCAATATCCGAAGGAAAAGATGTCAATACAGAGGAAAACAAAGAACCTACGACAAGCACGGACATTCAGGACCATGTCGCAGACAACAACAAAGAGGAAGCTGTAACTGAAATAGAAGGTGAATCTTCCAAAGATGTCGACAAGCCTCCTTGTGACTGGCTGGAACCACTCGAAGAAGACTGTGAGGACTTTGATTCCCAGAGTGTCGATGGAGAAATAGAGAGCCTTGCTGGCAGCGAGTGGAGTGGGAGTGTAGTTAGTGTTTTGAAAACTGCTGGAGGTAGAGGTGGTGGGTATGTACATGACCTGGATTCTTCCTCATTATTTATTAAAATGCCTTTCATCTTATGCATTGCATTACATTGTTTGAGCTAAAACAGATGTATGGTTTTCTTTTTCATCTAGGAGGTCTAGACGGAGAACACAGTTAGAGGTCGACGAAGGTTGGGAAGATTGTCTGCCACTAGGGAAAGGATGGAAACGTAAGCAGGTTTTTCGTCGGTCAGGCAACAGTGAAGGACGCAGTGATACGTACTATATAAGGTATATTTAAAACAATTTAAAATGGAACAGATACAACCTGAATAATGAGACTTTCATTTTGAATCACTGTTTATTTTTTTTTCCCCTTTCAGTCCAAGAGGTCACAAAGTGAGAAGTAGGGTTGAGCTTATGAAACATATAAACTATTCTGTGGACCTCACAAATTTTGATTTTAAAACGGGCCAATTTCTTGGTGATGGTCCTCGAAGAAAAAAGGTGAGCAGATATTCAGAATGATCTTTTAACTGTCAAGTCACCTTTATTTATATAGAATATACAATACAGATTGTTTCAAAGCAGTTTCATAGTAATAAACAGGAAAATGACAGAATCAATGATCCAAACTTAATCAAATATGAGACACATTCAAATTCTGTTTTTCAAGTAGGACTGTAAAATCGATTAATCGTATCTAACATAAAAGTCTGTGTTTACATAATATATGTGCACGTTTTTATATATTATATTTCTGTGTTTGTGTCTGTATATATACATACACGCACACACACACATATATATATATATATATATTTATATACATATAACCTACATCCTGGTCAAATTTGCCCCTTGACCTCTGTCCATCATGGCCTCCTAATCATCCCCATATACTGATTGGCTTCATCATTGTCTCCTCTCCACCAATAAGCTGGTGTGTGGTGGGCATTTTGGCGCAATATGGCTGCCGTCGCATCATCCAGGTGGATGCTGCACATTGGTGGTGGTTGTAAAGCGCTTTGAGTACCCATAAAAATTTGCATATACAGTATACACAGACAAGAATATATAGATATATTTATGATAGATGCATTTAATCATGATTAATCAAATTTGCATTCCTATTGTAAGCAGGTTTAGAGATACAATTGTGGCATTATTCAAATTTAGAAAGTTTATCAATTAAAATACGAGTTCAGTTATAGGCAGCTCTACAGAAGACAGCAGTGTCATTATTCACCTCGAGTAGGTGTTGATTCAGTTTAGTTCTATAACTGTCGATTTTGCAAAATGCATTAATTATAAAACAAATTTGATTCCGGTACCCATAGAAAAGGAGAGTGGATTCTCCTATGGCCCATCCTGGTGGCTCTTCTACAGCTGGTTTTCCAAATGAATTAACAAATTCAAGTGGCATGGCCTGCAGTCCAGGGTCTTCAGCAAGTCTCAGCTGTGGTAATGTTCCAAAGCTGAGCACATATTCCACCCAAAAGGCTGCGAATACTTTGACCCCCCCGAAATGCAGTGGGACAAATACCAATTTACCAAATGCTGCCGCTCACCCTCCTGTTGATCTGACTGCTACAAATCCAACTGTTCCTCCCTTGGCTGGTTCGGTGTCTGCAGATATGCCAATCAATGGCACTGGTGGAGCTCAGAAAAGTTTGTTTGGGTAGGCAGTGCTTTTTCTTTTTCTTACACTGTAGCATACATGTCAAAAACAGTGGTGCGAATGTCTTTCTTCATGTCACTCTCATCTTTGTATTCAGCATCTGCTTGAGATGTAATAACACCTTTACTTTTGAAGAGGGACAAACTATGTGCCAGAACTGCAGGCTAGAGGTTAACACATGTAAGTCAAAAGTATTTTTAGCATTACATTCAGTTTTGTGAGTACAGGTTATTTATCAGCTTTATGGTAATAACAGAAGTGTATTTTTTGGCTATTGCTTTTCCTTTGGTGATCATGTTTTCTGTTGTTTTAGCAATAGCAAGACGCAGAAAGCCCTACAAAAAGGTATGTTTTTTTTTTTTTTGGTTGGTTGGGGTTGTGTTATATGTAATCAGGGCTTGACATTAACAACTGGCAGGTGTGGATGGATTTCAAAACAGGTCGTATAATGCAGTCACTCCTACTAGCCAACTTAGTGGTAATAAACTACATTTATTTATAATATAGCCTCCTAAATAATGCTTTAAAAGTGTTGTCAAAAAATATAGATTTTTCAATGAAAATGGATATTGAAATATATCTGAAATGTCTCTAATACTCATTTTCCGCTGAATAGATACACGTTGTGTTTACTTGTTTCATTTGCTCCGGATGAATATTGTTAGTGTTACAGGGCTTGAATTTTAGCATGGGATTGTGTGTATTGTGCACAATGTGTCGGGTATTACTTTGTGTCAGGACAGCAGCCTAATATACATGCAGCCAAATTATGAGATAAAATTATAAAATCTATTTTTGATTGTTTTCCCCCATGGTATCGATGTCAAAATTGTGGCCTTCGAAAATGGCTAGTTACTTTTGAAAACCACTTGTCACAGTGGTTAATGTCAAGCCCTGTATGTATTGTATTGCATTACAAATATAAAGACTTTTGTTTTGTGTTTAGTGGAGTCCATGTGGCCGATGCCGTGCGTGCCAAACTACAGTGGACTGTGGAAAATGTGTTAGTTGCCGAAATGGTCGACTACGCCTACGACTTAATATCCACTCTCGGAAAGTCGTTAAATGTAAAAAGCGGAAGTGTTTGCACCCCATCCGTAAGGACAAGGGTGTAAAGGTACAGTAGTTAAAATCTGAATATTACTATCTTCTTTCTTTTTTTTTTTTCAGTGGGCAGATGATATGTCTAAAATTGTGTGAGAATATAATATACAATTGTTACGCAGAAAGTATTTGGACCCTTGGCCACACTTGCAATGGATGAATGCCATTGGATTAGACAAAATAAACAGAATAATACCAGAATAATAATTTATTCCTAGTTTTTGGCAAAGCTACATTTTCAGCAGCCATTACTTCAGTCTTCAGTGTCACATGATCACTTTAGAAATTGTTTTAATATGCTGATTTGGTGCTCATTGAACAATGTTAAACAGTAGAGATGCTTCATATTTTTGTGGAAAATGTGATTAAAAAAAAAACAGTATTATTTTATGAATGACAGTAGAAAAAAATACAAATTATTTGAAATAGAAATCCTTACTATCACTTTTGATCGATTTAATGCATTCTTGCTGAATAAAAATATTAATCTCTTACAAAATACATCTTACTGGCCCCAAACTTTTGAATGGTCGTGTACATTAGGATTTACTATGAAGGACTAAAAATGACAAAAGGAAAAATAAATAAATAAATAAAAGTATAAATAAATACATGTAAAAATACAGAAATAGCCATTTATATTACAAAAATGTAACACATTTATTTTCAATATATTTCTGCATTTATACTTTTATTTATTTATTTATTTATTTACTTATTTTTCCTTTACTTATTCCATTTTTAGTCCTTCATAATTTACCTTTTTTGTCTAATAATTAAATGTAACTTAAGTACAAATTTGTATCTAATCCACAGATATCAGAGGTGCCGTTTTCAAAAACTGCTGGATCACTCAGCACAGCTTCATATATTTCAAAAGTGAGGGGAAAAAAACTTTTTTTTTGTTCACACAGTGCACTATTAATTCATTATGCTTGTAAAAGCATTAATCGTTAATTATGTTTTCAGCCCTCGGCCTCAGAGGAATTTGAGGACTCACAGGTAACAGTATTATATAAATAATCTGTCAGAAGTTATCTGAGGGATTGCTGTAAAACAACTATATCTAAATGTTGTTTTCCTGTGAGCAGAGTTCCTATCTGCAGTACAGTGACTCAGAGGATCTGTCTATGTTCTTTGGGGGTAATGATGGTGACAATGGTCTGGATGAGGTAGAGTTCTAGTTACACTGCATTATTACACTGCAGTAGCAATATCCATGTGCCTTGATCACATATGGGTGGGGATCAAAGTATTTGATCCCCCACCCTCATGTTGTAAAACTTTCATTCATCTTTGGAACACAAATGATTATCTTTTTGATTAAATCTGAGAGCTTTTTGGACTCGCCATTGACCGTCTACTACTACTATGAAACTTCAAAAAGTTAATGAAGAAATTACAAAACTAATCTATATAAATTGAGCGGTTTAGTCTAAAGAGACGCGATCACTTTATATGATGATTGAATTTAGGCTTTTATTCACAAAAAATGTATGTAAGCTCAAGCATGTTCGCTTGGCTCATGAACCAGTGAGGTTCATTCTCGTGTTGCTCAACACGTTTGAGCTTTCACAAGAACCAATGAGATTTGTTCTTGTGCGTCAAACAGTTGATTAGTGTTCATGTGACTAAAAGCCTAAATTCAATCTGTTCATCATATAAAGTGTTCGAGTGTCTTCAGAAATTTGGACTAAACCACTCAATTCATATGGATTAGCTTTACGATCTCTTTATGAACTTTTTGAAGTGTCAGTTGCATAGCTGTCAATGGAGGGACAGAAAGTTCTCAGATTTCATCAAAAAGACATTTTTGTTCCGAAGATGAATGAAAGCCTTATGGTTTTAGAACGATATGAGGGTGAGTAAATGACAGAATAAAACATTTTGGGTGAACTATCCCTTTAAACTACAAATATTTAATAGAGTCAGATGTAATTAGAGACTTAAATAATGTCCTTAATACTTCTCAACGATTTTTATCACTTGATTTCCAGATGGGTGTTCCTAAGGTGCGTCGCCGTTCCTGCGGGAAGTGTAAAGGCTGCGTTCGCCGTACAGATTGTGGAAGTTGTGATTTTTGCATGGACAAACCCAAGTTCGGAGGCAGAAATAAAAAAAGACAGAAATGCCGTCTACGACAGTGCCAAAGAGAGGCTATGGTGGGCTTCCAAAATATTATTTTCATTGTATTACATATCTTTATTTTAGTTTTCGCCTTTTTATATGAATTAGAATATTGTTGTATGGGTTATTATTGTACTTTCAGTTGTCTTCTAGATTTATTGTCGTTTAATATTAATTTATTATAACATTACATTAGTCATATGTAAAAAAATTTATCTTTTTTTTTAAATAGTAAATTTTTGAGCTGATTCATGGTCAATGAATTTTATAATCTGGTTTTAACCTTTTAATGATCAAAATTTAAAAATGCTTTAATTTGTTACTTGTCATAAAGATATGTTCACTAAAATAATCATTAAGAAACTGGAATTAAGTGGAATGAGTGGTTAAAAACCCTTATGTTTCTTTGCTGTCATTACTTGTATGTTATGTTTCTCATTTATTTTGTTGCTGATTATTGTTGCGTAATACTCTTTACACAAGAAATGACAATCATGTAAATTGTGTTGTGCTCTACAGAAGCATTTGCTGCCCATGGATGAGGCAGAGATGTTGTTTGCTCAGGGCTGGGTTACCCGCGGTAGGCCACGTTACACGTATGGACGCGGTAGACCCAGGTCCAAAAAGTTGTGGGATTTCGAGGTTTCGGATAATGAGGCTGAAAAGTATGTGCAGAAGGCTTCCTTGGGTGCTGGCCGGATGGTAAATACAGACAGGCTCCTCCAGCCAAATTACAATGGAAAGGTATCCCAGTGGAGTCCTTAAAGCATTATTGCTTATTCCTGTTAATCTTCCAGTAACTTTCCTCTGTTTTTTTAGGCTTACGTTTATACTGATGTTCCAAACAGTCATATGATGAACAACATCCCACTTTACAATCCACAAAGAATTGAGGTATTTTCTCGCCATGAAAATAACATTAATCAAGTCATGATGTTTCCAAAAAAACGAATCCCAGAGAAGATTTCCATACGGAAATAAGCTTATTTTTTATTATTGTTGTTTGAATAGTCTTATAAAAATATGTTTATCTCATCATCCCCTATCTTTTGAGAAGATGAGAAGCCCTCAGCTGCACGCAGGACGGGCGGAGATGATCAAAGAAAATGGGCTTCAAGGCAGTGTCATCAGTAGCAGAGACTTTCTGTCTGTGGTAAGCTTCTTATGCATGTCTCTCTTAAGCTTAAACAAACAAAAAAAAAACAAAGATCAGCAAATGGAAAATAAGCCTAGTGAGTTGCATAGCCATACACTTCTGATATTGTTCCCACGCAGAGAGGAAAAAACAAGCAGACTCAGTGACTTCTTTGAAGCTGAATGAGTAGGCAGTGTTTCAATAATTACATTGATTTTTGATTGTCTTGACAAAAATTTTTCTGAGAAAACAAGACTGAAATTCATGGCCTTTAGATTAGTGTATTAAATAATACTAGTTAATATTAATGTAATGTTTGAGTAATAATTAAATATAATAAATATTTAAAAATGTAACTGTTTGTATTTTTATTCAGCAAGGATACAATATTTTGATCAAAAGTGACCGTAAAGACATTTATACGATTACAAAACATTTCCATTTCAAATAAATGCTGTTCTTTTAAACTTTTAAATTAGAATTTTAAGGTTTCAAAGGTTTTTACAAAAATATTAAGCAGCGCAACCATTTCTTGAGGAGCAACTCTGAATATTAGAATGATTTCTGAAGGATCGTGTGACATTGAAGACTGGAGTAATGATGCTGAAAATTTGGCTTTGCATCACAGGAGTAAATTACCTTTTAAAATATATTACAATTGAAAACATAAATAATATTTAAAAAATATTACTGCACTGAATGTATTTTTGATTTCTTTCAAAACATAAATTTAGGTAAACACAATCCAGTACACGTTGTTGATCGATTAATTGCTTGCCTTGTTCGCTTGTTCTGATTAACCAGCTTTATATGTATTTCCCATATATTTCAAGAGACCAGAGGTCCTTTCTGCAGCTAGATGCCATTCTGCAGCAATTCCACCAGGCTTTGCTGGGGAGAGCTGGAGAGAAGGAAATCGATCACAAGGTTCGGCAGGTCAGGAACCATATCTAGAAGAGCAGTATGAGGGCGAGCCTTGTCCATCGGTAAGGAGCTCTTTTATGGATATTGTCTGAATCCCATAATATGGAAGTCATTGTGGTAACAGTGATGCCTTTTTGCAGATCACTCAGATATTCAGCATGGCAGACAGTGACCCCACCATCCAAGGCATCGACATCAATCACGAACTGATGCCGCTCCTGAAATCTCTTCGTAGCATGGTGCTTCCCGTCCTCTGGTTCTGCGTTGTGGTGGAAGGACCTCGGTTACAGCTGATGCAGTGCTCCAAGCGCTCCACTATGGCAGACACCGTAGTTCATATTGAGCCCAGTTTCCACTACCACATCAGCGTCCAGGGACAACCCCTACTGCCCACCCACAAACTCTACGACAGCCACCCGTCTCGTCTCACCACAACAGAAGAGGTCGTTGCCCTCCTCGAGGAGCTGGAAAGGTACTCTGTATGCCAGGGCTCGGGGCACAAAGATTCAGCAAAAACGTCAGAGCCTGTGCTTCCCGAGCGGGCGGCTACCTGTGACTTCCTCATTTTCCCAGAGGCAGAATGCTGTGAAAAATGCAAAGCTCCACAAAAGGTATAGAGAGACTATTCAGCACATACAGCACATCTCTTATTCCAGCCCACTTGCTAGATTAAATTTCTCCCTACTCTAATGTAAAAATATTAGAGCACCTTTATGATTTGTTTTCTCAAAGAGATGGCACCATTACATTGACTGGTGAATTAATTTTTGGTTACTTTAATTCACAGCTCATGACTGACATTACTTCCCCCATTATTGAGTGACCACTAAACATAAAGATGATTTTTGACCCTAGAGAATGTGAAACACGTTTTTGGTACCCGCTCTTGCTAAGGATGCAAATCTTGATCAATTTAACTGTACATCTTGCACTAAAGTTATAATAGTGCTTCACGTCCTTTTAGGTTTAATTCCACACACCAATGATATCTGTACGTTTGAATGCTTATGTACTTCTCAGGGGGGATTTTTCAGAATGCATTAATCATGTTGAAGATCCAGATTTGTTAAAAGATTTAATATTTGTTGTATGATATGGGGTGAGGCTGTTCTCTTGTTTTGGATAGACAATTTTGTACAAAGTGCAAGTGGTGGCAGAGAAATGAAATCAAATATTGTGAGAATGTTTTTATAAACATGTCTTTTGCTTTTCCAGAATTTCTGTTTTCTTTATTATAAAACACTCTGGATTTGTTTGTGCTTTCATATAAATAATCTGAATTCCGTTTATTTAATAAATCATATTATCTGTTGGATAACTGTTATGTGCTCATTATATACATATCGCCATACTTTCTCAGTTAATCAGTAAAAGTTTCCTAAAACCTTGTTAAAATATGCAAATGAGGCATTATCTAATTAATAAATTCACTCATTTGCATACATTTATAGAACAGAAAACTGAACATTAAATAAAGCCAGGTTCAAAATTATTGTTTCATTTTGGTGACATACTAGAGTTAAAGGTTTTCCCAGACAGGATTTTGGTCTGAAAGTCAATTTTCACCCCGTTTCTAGGAATGAAACAGTATAAATCTGTGTGCAATGATATATGGGAAAAAAAAAACAAAAAACAACAACTTCTGAATAAAACTGATTTTGGGGTAAGTGCTGGCTTAGTCTACTATAAAATATATTTTGAGAAATGTTTGTAATTGAAATCTAAAAAAAACAGCCTGTAGTGTCTTATCTTAATGAGGCCTCACTCAGTAACGAAATTTAAATGCTAGACTTTTAAAAAGTATCACTGATGTTAGATTAACTAAAAGTGTCTTTAACACACGTTGCAGGCAGCATCCACAAGTACATTTTCTCCTGCGGTATCACGGATCAAATATGCAATACACACATGCGCTCCAGGGGGCGCCATAACAGTAACTGCTGCACCTCTGCATTCAAATCATGCGAAGTTGAACTTCAAATTAAAATTTGTTTTTCATTATGTAGCTAGTTAGTAAAATACTATCATTTATAATATATGAATATCGACCTATCTAAACAGTCATTGCACATGAAAAGTCATTCACTAGAATGTGCACATGTATTTTCGTTTTTAGATTTTCGTTGCGAACTTAAACATCAAGAAAGCAGTGCTGGTCTCAGTTCAGACTTCAGAGTCCGAATATTGGGCAATTGGGTCTATTTAAATAGGCAAGAATGAAAGAGTTAATCAGACAAGTGGATGCGTGTTGCTCTTCCCTGTTTGCCAGTCTCGTTCCAGAGGTGTGACAGTGCTTTACTGTGGATAACTGGGATGGATGCTAAAATGTGAGAAAGGATGTTATAATAGCCTATATCATTGTGCTGGCGTTATGCAGGGACCCATAGGCTACGTTTTTCATAAAGGGGAGGATGTGATCTGCAAGATGTGACTGAGGAGAGCCGCAGAAGAATATTAATTGGCATCGCAGGTCTGTGTGCATGGTCTTTTCGATATCTTGTATGAAACGTCGCCTTTTCTCAAACAGACAGCATGTATGGGAGGAATATTTGAAGCAATAATCAGTTGATTTATATATGATTTTGAGATTTCACCTAACGTATGCTCCCTAAATGCAGGGACGCATGAGGAGAAATCTGCCTCCTGTCGTGTTAGATTTCTAGGACCTATTTTGTGTTGTGTTAAATATTTGTATTGAAATGTCTTGTCATTGAAAACCAGCGTTCAATATCGTCTCATTCATCCAGCATGTAGTTCTGCTGATGAAAGCGTCGCGCGTGGCTTTAAATGGGATTTTCCGTGGCATGTTGCTATGCGATGGATTAATGCTGCAAAACAGTCACACGCCTGTTATTGTCTTGGATTGATTAACAGTAGCCTAAATGTGTCGTAAACGTGTCAATGTATTTGTTTCGGGTAAGCCACAAGTATCAATATTGCGATACTACTATTTATCCAGGCGTGTGTCTCGGTTTGATTCATTTTAGATGATTCGAATCTTTTGAATCAGTTACAGTAAAAAGATTTGTTCAGTGACCCTTTCCGCAGAGTACATCGTCATTAACTGGCCTGTCTGAATTCTGAATTCGGAGGTATAATAGCAGGTATAATAATATAAACTAAAGTGTAACAGTATGCTAATTTCAATTAATTTCGTGTGTCTTGACTGAGTTGTTCAGTTGATTCATTGCAAACACTGAGTCGTTAGAAAGTCTTTCGTGAGGCAAATCTACCAAATGAGGGATTGCGCTTCCAGCTATACTAAATTTTGTTTCATGTTTTTTCCCCCTCAGGTCAATAGCATCAATATCATCTACAAAATTAATTTAGTAGCCTATCAAAAAATATTATCGCTCTACCGTGATGCCACGGTATTTTTGTGTAAGAATGCCAGCATCGGTGCTTTTTTTTAATATTATCATTTTTGAATTAACTTCTATATTTCAGTTTTAATTTTAGTTTACTTTTTAGTATTTTATGTATTTCTATTAAACTTCTATTTACTTTTACTTAAATATAATTTTAGTACTTCAAATGTTTAGTGCTGTCAAATCACATCTAACATAAAAGTTTATAAATATAATGTCTGCATTATTAATATTATTAAGATATAATATCTGCCTATTAATTTACTACTTTTGATTTTATTTTATTTGAATGATTTTCTCATTTTCGTTGACGTTTTTCATCTTACATTTACTTTTATTTCTTCTTTGTTTCAATTACTGAAAACTATTTTTAATCATTTTAGATTTAACAACACTGAACCAGACAAAAAGCACTCATGACTCTTGTAGAGGTGTGGCAATTATATTATGTGTTTTTTTTTTTTTACAATGCTACACTTTCCTCCATCCCACATCATAATGCTTTTGTATGACAATCAGCAGATTTGCCCATTCATTCAAATGAGATTCACATTTTGCCTGTCATTGCACATAATGAACTGCACTTCTATAATTGAAGCTCTTGAGTTGAGCTCCCTCTCTCAAGTCTCACTATGTTCACTGCTAGCTGAGGATGATGTACGTGGTTTGAAGTGTCTAGACTCTGAGTCACTCTGCTTTGCACAGCAGCACAGATTTCTTGCTCCACCTAGACCTGTGTATTTTCAGCAGATCTCCTTTTTCTGACCTCCTCCCTCTCCAGGGTGCAACAGCAATAAAGAGTTCAAACTGAGTCAATTGTGGCTTGATGTTGTAGCCATGTGTAGACAAGCAGGCACAAAAGACTCATGCTGGGAATTTCAGGGTAACATCGTTTAAGCTTGTTATATTTTCAACCCGTCTTGTAGCTTGCAGGGTTTTGAAATATGTTAGAAGTGACAATAGAGGCAACAACTACATGCTGAAAAAAACATAAATGTCTTGACAAAACATTTTTCAAAATAGAAGACAAAGTCATGACAGAATGATTACAGAAGTTTTAATTTTTGGGCGAAAACTATCACTTTAAAGTCTTGAGTCATCACCACTAATTACAGTGCAGGGTGTAAGTGTTAGTGTCCAAACAAATGGCTTTCTGTTATCTGTCCGGCTGCCGTGTTGTCTGACCCCAGGACAGGGTCTGAGGTGGCAAAACACTGTCTCCACCCCGGCTAGGCTGTGAATATACATGTTTTCACAGAGGGATTTACCACAGTGTTGCCAAGCTGTGGTCAGCTTTGTTGCAGACTGTCTGTTTTGTCTTTGTTTATCCAGTAGCAAAGAAAACACGGAGGGAAGAATTTCATCTTTGGGTGGACAAGAAAGAGGATTGAGCAATTACTCAGGCAGAAATAACACAAATTTAAGCCGCCATTCGACTATTCTACGTGAGAGTTTGCTTCATGTTGGCTTTTGTAAGGCTTTGATGTTCTGTAGTGCAATACTGTTCACATCATCTCTGACTTGAAACAATTTTTCATCTAAAAGGATAATAGTTTTACCTACTTGGCTGCTCCTAACTTAATCTAACAAAACATAGTGTCATGTTAAGTTCACGCTTGTTCAGACAGATAAATATTCTAGAAGAAACCGATATTTTTACTTATTTTAAAAGACCTAAAAATATTGTTCCAAACCTGAATGACATTCTTACTTCTGTGGAACACAAAAGAAGAGTTTAAAAAAAAAAATAGGAGCGGCATCAGTTCATGATTGATGTCGATGCTTATATTGAAAGTCAATGGGGTCCAACGTTGTTTTGAAGCCTAAGGGCAGAACAAAGTCATACAGGTTTTTGTTGTTGCTAACTTTCCCTTTAAGAATTAATATAAATAAGAATAAGAGGCCATATGATCCCTAATACAAACATTTGCATATTAATGGACCAGTGACATCGTCATAATGCTACCTTACCTCACACATGTTGTAGGAAAGCTTTTTGTCACTTACTTTATGACAGACTATAAAAAAAATAAGGATATACAGTAATATACTTGTTTAATGTTCATAGAAGATCACTTGTAGGGTCACTGAATAAACAGACAATCTGTGAAGTCTATATTATAAAGTGCTTAATAGGGCAGGTCCTTGGGTCGAACATAGTGATTGTTGTTTGACCCCTGTAACTTGATCTGCAGAGATCAAAGCACGAGAGAGTAGAGGTTGGCAGGACAGCAGCTGGTTGTTCTTGAGAATCAGATGTAAGGAGGAAGGTTCACTCCTGGTCAAACTTGCTTAGATGAAGGAACCGTATTTCATTATATTGAGCACAGTCCTCTTTTATTAGTTCTGCCCTTAACTAATGGTGTTTGAGATTACTTTTGACAACTTGGTTCACAAATCACTGCTATAGGGTTACACAGTTCAGTCATTAAGGAATAAAACAGACTCCACTTGCAGGGTTTTTCCTTTTATGCTCATTAAGTTTAAAGTGCCCCTATTATGCTATTTTAAATTTAGCTTTGGAGGTCTACTACAGCAGGTTTACATTCAAAAGTAAAAAAACACTTTAATTTTCTTATAATATACATTGCATACCCTCACAGTGTCTGAAACACTCAATAAAGGATTAATAAAGACTCTCTAAACCCTTACTGTGCTCTGATTGGTCAGATGGCCCAGTCTGTTGGGATTTGGCTTACAGCGAATGTCTGAAACAAAACGGCCATTAACATATCTGAATTTCAGCTCAGGAGGCTTCCTCAGCACTTGCAAACAGTAACAATGGTGTCGGGTTTACCCTATCAAATCCAGTGTGAGTCCTCATCCTTTGGAAGTGCATGCAAAATGGAGTCGCAGCACAGAAAACTGCTTCTTCTCGACATGTCGACATGTTGCTACAACATGTTGCTTCTCAGTTTGAGGGCAGGAAAAAGTAGACGTTCTTTAATCATAGGAGAGTCGTGACTCGTGAATGTAATGGCGTATTGTTGTGTTTAATGTAGAAATGTGTTATTCAAAAATGTACATACATTTCTTTCATAGTTTAGATTATAGCCTACAGTGAAATTTATAAATACTTATATAGCCTATATATTCAGAACATAAAAAAATAAGCAGGAACGAACGAACTATAGGCTATACATATCTTATATTGGATATTAACATAGTTTAAATCGCGGCAGAAGCTTCAGGTTGGTAGTCAAGCCATTGTTGTCTATCTTTTTTTATTTTATTTATTATTGTTGTCTATCTGTACTTTCGGGGTTCTTCTCACCGGAGGCCCTCGCTTTCGATTTCAAAATGGCAGCTACGTGAAATCAGCAATCAGTGTATTGTAGCATTTTGTAACCGATAGTAACGCTGCGCTTGTGACCCAGAAACATTCTTCATTGCATCTCTGTTGTATTTTGAACCCTGAAGTGATGCAATGGCCAAAGAAAGACAGAGTGAGAAGGAGCGTAATCTCCCAGCTGTAATCCTCTGATTCTTTGTAGTGCCAGAGCCTATTGGTGTGCTAAAACAGGCTAGTGCAAATGAGAGACAGGTCATGACAAGTCCTTGGAATTGCCTTTGTCTGCTTTGAGAAAGCACTTCTCCCCCAAGCGCTAATCTCAGCCCCTCCAATTTCTATAAGGTCTCATGGTCACACATCCCTCTGCTATGCCAATTCACTATGCTGTCGTGTGGATGAAAAGTGTGTCATACATTTTTAAGCTGCATGTTCGTTTCATCATGATCATGTCATTTTATGTGATAGTGTTGCAGTATTTGTTAGAAATACTAACTGATCCCAAAAACTTTAACTATTTTAGAAGCTGGTCTTTCATATACATTTTTGTTTCAATGAATTCAATGTTTTGTATACAGAGAATGTATGATTCTTAGAAGATCCAACCCTAAAATTAAATAAAGTCAGGTAACTTGTAAAGCACATAAACTCATTTTACGTAAAAAAGAAAAAGAAAAAAAGAAAAAAAAGGAAAAAAAAAGAAAAGAAATTTGTCAAAATTGCACTTTTTTAATTCAAAGAGAATGCATGGTGACCAAAGGGTCAGCTTCAAAAAGGACACTAATTTATATATATATATATATATATATATATATATATATATATAGCCTATATATATAGCCTATATATATATATATATATATATATATATATTGGCTATTCTAAAGGGATAGTTCGCCCAAAAAAAAAATTCTTGAATTGCTGTAACCGAACAGTTTTGATGAACCACAGTTTTTTTTTTTTTTTTTAATATGCTACAATTGAAGTCCCTGAGGTCCCTGAATTTTTTGCTCATGTTCTTCGAAATTTCGTCTTTTGTCTGTGACGTTTAAGTTAGAAACCATATGGTTGTTACGGACGCCACAGCCTCACCTGTCCACTTTTTAGATCAAACCATTGAACTTGTCGATATAATCTGCATTTATATAGCTTATTTGGACTTGAATTCGATTTTATATACAGCCGAATTGCCTTGACAGACCCAAATTTAATTTATATATAACTTAAAATGTATAATAAAATGTACTTGTGTAGGCTAAGTTTAATATTTTATTGGCATTTTATGAGTGTGTAACCCCCGTCAGCGCATGTAAATGGTTTCGTCCTTGTTGCCTTTAGGGCTCGTAGAAATTACTGCCTGAGTTGCAACGTCTGCAAAGAAGAGACGCGATAAACATTTGACGTTGTGCATTGAAGACACCTTTCTAGAGTAATATGTTAATTAAATCGGACATGTAATGAAATAATGTAATGAAAATCTCTCCTCTTCGGATATCTTCTTTGTGACTTAATTTGGTCAAGGTAAGTCCTTGTAACTGCACAAAAAGTTTCTCCAGTAGCTCACGCGTGTCACATGTGATACATAATTGCTTTCAAAATGTTAGATAAGTTAATTGAAATTATTTTTTTCTCTCGTTTGACTTGCGTTTGTTGTTTAGTTGATGATAATAAGTGATAACAATCTATAAAATTAAAATCTTAGCCAAGAATAGCGCATCTTTTATATTCACAAATCGGTTACGTTGATTTTGTGAGTTCTTCATTTTCAGAAGGTGTTTAATTGACACTCGGATGTCCTGTAGAATAGATCGAGCTACTCTTATGCTTGGAGTCACAGCTGTGTATACAGTCTCATCTGCCACCACAGCTGTCATTAACATGGCAATTCACACACTCGTATGTTTTGTTAGATGCTTGTAAACATTATCAGATCAGTTATTTCAAATAGACAGTTATGTATCAAAAAACAATTGAGGTGAAAGTTCGCCACGTATAGGCATGAATTAGATTTTTTTTTCCATTACATTTTTTTGTCATAAGTTGTTCCAAACCTGAATAAGATTATTTCTCCCATGAAACACAAAAAGAGGCTGAAGTTTACAGCCAGTCAGTCACCATTCACTTTGATTGCATTTTCTCTGTTCTGCTGAAAGCACCTACACTGTAAAAAAATATTTTCATGATTTGTAATCACATTTTTTCTTTTGTCAAATCAACTTAGATAATTTATAGTTCAGATAACATATACTATTTTGAGTTTCTGATGATTAAATCAATCTCCTCCATTGTATTAACTCAATTTTTCCATTTAAATTAACTTAAAATTTTAAGGCAACCAAGTTACTTATTTTTTTAAGTTAAACCAGCAATATTTTTTACTGTGTACTTTTGTGAATGTTTTCTTCACATCAATGTGAGCAGATTGTACTAATTTTGGCTGATGAATGTTACCCCTTAACCAGGGTTTTTAACCAATTGGCGACTCTACGCTATACCAAAATTGTACCTCAAAATTAAACTTTGATATACACAACACAGGCACATGAATAAGAAATCTTGTAAATGCATACATTTTTAATTAATTAAACTTTCCCAGTGTTTATTTTTCAGAGATTTCTATCACTATGCTTGTAGTTGCATTTTGGTATTTCCTTTAGTATTTTTTTTTCGTCTCGTTTTTATTTGTGAGACAGTAATGAATAATCTCTGGTTCTCTTGCTTTTCCCTATCTCACACTTTATCTCTTTCACATATTGTTTCCCAGGACATTGGGTGCTTTGTCATCAAATTCCCACAAATCCCTTGTTTATATCTCTCTCATAGTTTTCTCTGAGTCAGGTTTTGATCTCTGAGCATTTATCCTCCCTCTTCTATCCTCCTATCATGCTCTCTGCCAGGTCTCTACAAGAGCCGAGATGTGCGATATAAGCATGTGTCTGCCAGATGTGCTTATAGTATTTTGAAGAATCTTATTCGTTCAGTTGTTCTGTTGTGGAGAATGAGAGCAGCTTTTTTTAAATATATTTTGCCCTTTTTTTGATTTATAATTGCAATATTTATTTTTACATACTTACACTTGCTATTCTTTGTTGTCTGTTTACCCTGCACATGATGGTTTTATGTCTTGTTTTGTTGTTGGGTGCATTCCCAGCATCCATCGTACCACATGACCCATGCCACTTCCTTATAAACAAAAACACATTCTGCTCGTTCTGCCAGCAGTCTTGCCAGCAGGCTTTATAACCTGAGTGTGATTCATGAACAGACTGTTTTGTGCCATTTGGCATGTGAATTTTTTTGTCTTGTTTGTGAAAGTACAGTGGATTCAAACACATTTTAAGTGGATGTCAGTATGCAAGTTATTGTATGTCATTAAATGCATTGACATGAAAATTTACATCTTTACCCTTTATTTTAATATTTAAAACATTGTGTTCAAGATTTGTAAGTGTATTGGGTAGTCGTACTTGTAAGTCAATTGTTTTATTTGTGATAAATACCGAACTTTAACTTAATGTTCTGACTTAATCTTTGGCCAGGCTGTCATACAAAGAAATTATGAATACATGCTAAAACGACAGAACCAACTAAATATTAATAATTGATTATGGGTTTTTTTTAATGCATTTTTGCATAGTAAAATAAAATATGTGGCTGTAGTTACCTCTATTGGTTGTGAGACTCAAAATGTTTCTGCAACAATGTTGTAGCATTGTTGGATAACCTGGGTTTCCATAATGACCTTATATAAGCTTTCACACCCTCGGTCATGTTACCCTCTAATGACTAAGAAAATATATATTTATATATATATTTAAATGACTGATTTAGTGGCACAGCAACGATTCAAGTATAAAAACGATCACCATCTTTTTTCATTTATTTTGATAGCACTATTTGCCTCTCTAAATTAATGTGTTCTGTTGTCTTTAAATTGCATTTTGAGTCAGAACAAGCCATTAACCTCCCATAAGCCATCATTTAGAGGACTGAGTTACAGCCAGAAGTAAAAAAAAAACAAAAAAAACTTGGGAACATATTGAAGTTATTAGTGTATAACAATTATTCTTTTTTTCTTCCACACTAAGGGCTCAGCAATAAATTGAGAAGTCGCACTGTGGCTCCCTCCGCAGTCCACCGGGATACTGCAGTATTGTGGCCCTCTACACTGAATAACATGCCTCACATGACTCAAACTAAAAGGTGATGGGAGGGTCTTCTCAGATCAGTCTCAGTTCATTGGTATTTTAATTTAGACATGTTCATTAGATATACATTTGTCTTTGTCCACAGGAGCTGAGGGTTAATTGGGAGCTAAATTCACAAGACTTCCTGAAATACATTAAATGGAGGTCAAAGGTCACCTGATCACTGCCATGGGCTTAGGCGCTCCAGGTAAGCCTACTTAATTCCTTGTTGAGAATCCCTTATGGAAAGGAGGGATGCACAGTATATATTATATATTTTGTGTTGCTTGATATTGGGGGCTTATTTGTACCATTTAAACCTATTTATTTTAATTTGTGTATGTTTAAATCATACACACTTTCTGTCAGGATCACTATCGTCAAATACGATTGACAGTTAGCATACAGTTAGGATTGGCGGTATGGTTAGAGCAGCAATAACCCTCCTTAGGGTAAACAGAATAGAACCAAACATGAATGTATGCAGATATAATTAATTAAAATTTTAAAGTACAACATAATTTGAGACTTTACTCTGATTCAAAGGGCAACCAGAAGGCCAAATACTTACTGCACAAAAGAGGAGCTGGGGATGGAGGAGGGTAATTAGCTCCTGAGAAACGCAATAGGTGCTGATAATACTGAAGGAGCTTATTCATGTATACAGTGATAGGTGTCGTATTCCTGTAGGTAGACATGGATCAGCTGACGCGAGCTTGACTAACGTGACCTGTCAGAACTGACGCTTGAATCACTTTTGATTAATTTAATACATCATTGATTAATACAATTATTACTGACCCCAAAATGTGTACACTTAGAATGGATTTATACAACTTTGGCTCTCTGTCTCATGCACATTGTGTTCGTTCACAGATGTCAAGGGCTGTCAGGACAGCAAGCTTCAAGCAGAGCGAGTCACAGAGCTGCAGGAGCGAAAACAGAGTCTGCAGAGCCTTTTGAACAGTCGTCTCGGAGAGCTGCGCCAAGTGTGTCTTCTGGAGGCAGTAAGATGGTTTATTCAATTTTGGAACAGTATTTTACTTCTAGTTAGTCGCTATAAAACAGTATTCTCTCAAAGAAACAAACACAAAACGATGACTTCAACAGTGAAGGAAATGTGCATCGGGCTGATTCACAAAGTTTCTAGGTCTGCATGATTTTTTATTCTTTTTTTTTTTCTCCCTCTCGGTTTTAAAAGCAAATTTTCTTATTTGATGTTCGAAGTTTAGGTGTTAGGATTTGCATTTAAAGAACTGTTTGTTATTAAGGGGTGTTTTATATGTAGATCATGTACAAAAAAATCTGAACTAGGTGTACTTATTAGAACCATCTGTTCTAACGAATGGCAACAAACAGCGCAATATTCCTCTAGTGAAGTGATTGAAACAAAGTAACATTTTAAATGTCTGTACAGGAGCTCACAGGGAAGCTTCCACAGGATTTTCCTTTAGGAGACGGGGAAAGACCTCCCTTTGTTCAGCGCCGTGCTGGCCTGACCCCTCATGTCACCTCAAAAGGAGAGGTGAGTCTGTTTGCTGAAAGCTAATAAAAGTAACAGTTTAATACAATAATAACCATATCTGTTTTTCTATGTAGGATGACCCAGGTCAGAGAAGGCAGATGAAGGCTCTCTTCAGTGGTGCCCTGCGCCGGAGCATCGATTATGATAAAAACACATTGCACAGTAAGAGGACTGTTCATCGGGGATGTCACACGGGTAACAACACACACAAGCACAACTTATATTCTGGTTAACATTGGTTATTTGGTACAAAATACATACATTGGGAATGGCTCTACAGGTAACCAAGTAATTTATCCTCACTATGTGTAACGAAGGCACAGAGGTATCCAATTGCAGCTTTATTGGGAATGGTCAACAGGCAGGGTAAATTAACAGCAGACAAGATCAACAGAGTGAGCAAAGAGCAAGATAAGGTCACAGGCAAAGGTCAGGGCAGGCAGAGAATGATCAGAGGTCGGGGTACACAGTCCTAGGTCAGTAATCAAATAAGCAGACACAGCGATAAACACATGACATGAAAGCTAGGGCAGGGCGATACTTTGCAGAGAAGTGGTGTGTGGAAATGGCTTTTATGTGTGTGTGTAAATGAAGTGCAGTGTGTGTGCAATCAGTGCAGTGCAGGTGTATGGTGTTTGGTGTAATCAGTCCAGGGAGGTGTATGATGGGAAATGTAGTCCAAGTAAACCCATGAGTGTGTGGCTAATCGTGACACTATGCAAGACTATTGTTTTGCTTGAAAAGGAAAATGTTGTAATGTTGACAGCCTTTGATATAAATGACTTGATTATATGTTTTTAACTAATAGCTTACTCCAACAGAACATATTTATAAAAACTTGTGCCATCGGACACATTTGAATGAATTTTTAATTTTATTTAAATTGATATACTTTTATTCACAAGAGCTGTGTTCACCCTCAACAAATTGTTGCACAACGTTTTGCGTTGAACACACTGTTCTGATGATGCAACAGTTGCAACTATGGCAGCTGAGAAGGCCATTCTTTGTGTTCTTTGTGAAGAATTTTCGGGGCATGATGAAGTCGGTATAAATGTGTTTAATACTACAAATTATGCTTAATGTTACTGTATTTGCCGCCCAGAATAAAAGAGAACTTCCCAATTGAATGAAGGGATTTGAGGAAACTGAAATGGAAGCACACATCTTACTTTATTCAGACTAAAACATTTAGCCTAACATACTGACTTTATTTGTAGTTCACCCTGTTTTAATACCCTGTATTTTCTTTCTCATTTTTAGGAAAAGCACTTAATTACCATTGTTTATTTCTATACCAAATGTCATACACTTGCAATGCAGCTAAAAATATAAACATCATTATGTTGATATCCTATATTTTTACAATAAAACTTATGACAAACATGTCTTCCAATATCCTCAGTTTTTCCGTATACTGACCTGCATCGAACACATTTATAATACTTTCCTCATTGTGTAACTCATTGTGCAAGTTCACTTTAATACCACATGCTTTATATACACCTAAATTGCTGCTGATGATTGGATTGCGGTTCTGACACACCCACCAAACAAGAGAAAGCGTTTCTCAAACCCTGTTGCACAGCGGTGCACGCCGATTCCAGGAAACCGTTTTGAACTTGAACGTGCCCCTGGACGCATTAAAGTAATCAAAAGTGACAGTAAAGATATGTACAGTGTTGCAAAAGTGTTTTCAACTTCGATAATAATAATTTTCTTGAACACCAAATCAGCATATTAGAATGATTTCTGAAGGATCATGTGACGATTGGAGTAATGCCATCACATAAAAAAACAATATTACATTAAGCAAAAAAAAATCTTTCCAACCCTAAACTGTTAAACAGTAGTGTAAACAATTGACTATAACTATTGAGTCAAGAAACAGTTTCATCTCATGATATATAGACAGTAAGAAATCTGTTCTTTGTGCAGTTATTTTAATGGAATTATTGTCATTTTTAATATTTTCAGAGGAAACTGTGAAGTCAGATAGCAGTTCAATGTCAGACTCAACATCACATGACAACGGTGAGGCCTTTTAACATTATAAAACAATGAATGGACATCTCAATACTCTGATTCATTTTACCACAGGCTTTAGTTTTTGGCAAGCTGTAACTTTGATTTTGTACAACTGTCAACTGTGGTTTACAGAGGATTCGTCTCCCAGTGTGGCACCTGAGCATCGCTCCTTGTCTCACCCCCGGCTGGCCCCAGGCAGTCCTGACAGTAGGCTCTGTAGGAAGCTGTCGCCTGTGGAGATCTACTACGAGATGAGGACTCGTCGCAACTCAGCCTCAAGCTCTGTGAGGTGAGCGGAGGGGAGGAAGGGAGGTTTTCACAAGCTGAAATGGGTAAGGTTTACCCTACAATTAAAACTTATGAATGTATGAATGTTCATCCAGCCCGAGTGACTCGATGCCAAGAAGTGCATCCAATGTGGAGGGCAGAAGTGTTCCAGCCACACCGCTGTTGTCCCGCACTGCACCAGTCAGTGTCCATGTGAGGTACTAACTCTTTTCTGACCATTTGTACACTGTAGTGTCTACACTTTGGGTGTGTTCCAAAACCTAATGAGTTGCCTACTGCCTATATAGGCATCTGCAGTGCCTTCTAAGGCAACACACAAACTGGCATTTGCATATCCAGCAACACAGATATAGCACAATCTGCAAGAATTATTCTAATATAGTTTTATATTAGCTTGTTGCGAAGCTAACAATACAATACTCTTATAAGCAGCAAACACATATTTTTGTATGTTTTTGAAACTTGAAAACTTATGCTTACCAATGCTGCATTTAAAAAAATATAGTAAAAACAATATTGTTGTGAACCATTATTATAATTAAAAATAACAAATGTATGTTTCATATATTTTAAAATGTAATTTATTCCTGTGATGCAAAGCTGAATTTCAGGATCGTTACTCCAGGCTTCAGTTTCACGTCACATGATCCTTCAGAAATCATTCTAATATGCTGATTTGTTGCACTGCTTAATACAGTTGCGCTGTTTAATATTTTTGTGTAAACCATGATGCATGTTTTTTTTTTCTTTGAATAAAAAGTTCACAAGCACTTATTTGAAATAGAAATGTTTTATAACATTATAAATGTCTTTACTGCAGCATTTGATAAATTTAATGCGTCCTTGCTGAAAAAAAGAATTAATTTCTTAAAAGAAAATTGTAAAACTGATCCCAAAATTTAGAACATAAAACACACAAATATTGGGAATTAAACAATTTAAAATTACATTTTACTTTTAAAAGCTTTTAGTATGAAGTATGATTTTACGTATTTTACGTTCTTGGTTTGCTCAGTAAAATGCTCCCTAGATCGAGCTTTAGATCCAAATGTGTTTTTTTTATTTTTAAATCTCATTACCACTAATGACTTCTTACTGTCTTATCTTCTCCTTCTGCTAGGCCGGAGATGTCTGGTGGTATTGCACTAAAGCAGTGGTGTGGCAGTCCAGATGTTCCTCAGTTTGTCCCACTGGCATCTTTGGAGGGCTCCTCATCTGAGCGCCGCAGCTGCCCCTACAGCTCCCGCGCTCGCCGTAGCAACAGCTCTGAGGCGCTACTTGACCGCTCGAGTCTCCCTGAGCCCGGCCCTCCCCGCAACGGCATGCCACCCCGAGCTGGACCGTACAAGAGCTCCGAGTCCCTCACGGATGGGAAGCTCCGTCAGATATATCAAGGCAGCCCAGAGAGTCAGATGATGGGCTTTAAAGACCAAGGTCGAATGCGCTCCTCTCTTGGTGGCAGTGGCACTGGTTACAATGAGATTTTGATAGACTACATTTGGGGCAAACAGCAAAAGAGGCCCGTCCAGGCTTCGCAGAACCAGTCAACTGGACGAATCTGGCCGGATTTCTCCACTTCTCAAACGGGCACCCCTCCGCATTATAACGGTTTCTCACATTCGCAGTTACATCTGGCTGCTGCTCCACCTACCTATAGCCCCATGCTACTGCGGGGTCAAGAGTCCGAACCCCGTCGGGTCAAAGTGACACGAACCAAATCCTGCGGACCCTTCATCCCACAGGATGCCGTGTTGTTCTCGGCGTATGATCTGTCACATCCCTCCTCTGGATCCACGACCTCTTCCATTCCCAACCTGCTCCCTCACCACACAGAGCTGTCCACGGCTGCAGCGTTCGGACGCAGGCCGCCTCAGTTCTCTCTGCCCACTCCTGAGGACTCCACCCGCAGTCTGCACAAGGCACTGGCTCTGGAGGGACTCCGGGACTGGTATCTGAGGAACGCCTTAGGCTATTCCACTACGGCCAAAGGTCACGACGGACTTTCCATGCGACACTCACATACTCACCACCACCTAGTGCACCAGCCTCAGTCCACCCCAGCCGACCCACTGTACTCTGTGCACCGTCAAATACCTCAGTCAGCTTCATTTCATGGGCATCCCTTGCATGCCAGGTGAGTTTTTCACATTTCTCTTTCATCCCACAGCAGGGCTCCCATGGTTTTGGAGAAGCTGAAATAATCATTCAAATGACTGGAATTGTTGTGAAAATTACTATAGTAAATACCGTTTTATTGCTGTTTATTATCATAAACATTTTGATTGATCATTAGGTTTGGGAACCATGCTACAAATATGAAATTATAATAATTATTATTATTAGTAGTAGTAGACTACTACTTGTAGTAGTTGCAGTGTTATAAATGCATACAAATATGGCCCTTTTTATCATTTATATTTTGTTATATTAGGGTAAGATGAAATAATATATGTAATATGTTTTTAAAAGACGTTTCTTATGCTCACCAAGACTGCATTTATTTGATTAAAAATATAGTAACAACAGTAATATTATAAAGTATTATAACAATTTAAAGTAATGTTTTTCTATTTTAATATATTTTAAATTAAATGTATTTTTATGACAACGCTGTTCGGCACACATTATTTCAGTCTTCAGTGTCACATGATCCTTCAGAAATCATTCTAATATGCTGATTTGGTGCTTGTTTTTAATATTATCAGTGTAAAAACAAACAAGCAGTTAAGCTGCTTAATATATTTGTTGAAATGAAATTGTTTGATGAATAGAAAAGAACAGCATTTCTTTGAAATAGAAATCTTTTGTAACAATGGAAAAGTCTTTACTGTCACTTTGTAATAATTTAATCCTTGCTGACTTTATATATATATATATATATATATATATCGCAATTGTAAGGAAAAAATGTTATAAGTTAACAAGTTAGACATTTTCTGATGCTGCCATTTTCAGTTTTATCATCTCTCTTCATCATGGCAGGTCCGTGGAGCTCTCTCTCTACCCAGATCCTTTCCCATCAGAGGGGAGCACTCAAAAAGGGTCCGGCTCTGAGCCCCCTTCACCTGGAACACTGGTCTGACTGGCAGCCAACACACCCTAGGGCCTCTAATGAAACATGTTGCAAAATCCAATGCAAAATGTTTCCTTCTTATAGGAATGCACCGGTCTGATACTGTGTTCAAGTAATAGTACTCCTTAAGAAAAACTGATATCATGCACCCTTAGTTTGTAGCATAAAAGCTGCAACACAAAGAAAAAAGACAGCAGAACAAATTAGCATTTGGTTGAAGATATATATATATATACAGTATATACACTGCATATATATTATGATGATTTATTATTATATAAATTATATATATTTTTAACAAAGTTCATGTTCAGGTAAGAAGGAGGCGGGAACCCCGAATGCTCAACGTAAAGTATTAATCATAAAACAAACAAATAAGAAAATGAAAGTAAAGCAGCAGCTCCTTGTGGATGACTGCCGCATATAAACGTAATAAATACCAACACAAAAGCCCAGGCCTGGTCCTCTCTCTTCTTGCACTGTTGTCAGTCCTCCTTTTATCCTTCCGGGTCTCCTCCGCCGGACCAGGTGATACTCATTAGCACTCGCTCCGTTCCCACAGCTCTCAAACCCGCTCCGCTTGCCACAATATTATATAAATTACGACATTATTTAAAGGTACAATTATTGTACAGCATTCATCCCTATTGATTAATCCCTACATTGTTTAGCATACGAGGAGGCGTCTTTAAACAACACAGAACTGAAATAGATCAGTGTGTTGGCTGTCATAGATCTAGCGCTGCACTTGATTGTAAACTGGTGTTTACAAGTTACATTTTGTTTATTTTTCTCCATACTCTGTGTATTAATGGGATGTTATTGTAATGTATATATAATTTGTTTTCAAAATGTATAATTAATCATCTCCACTTCATCCTGAGATATATTTATATATTTTCAGAGAATAAAATAGATTATAAGATATATGTATTCTTAATTACTATTTTGTAAACTAATATGTTTCAGGTTAACAGTCATTTAATTATAGACATGACTATTTTAAGTTTAATGAACTCATGCATTTTAATGTACTATAACAGCAGTGAATGTGTTGCATACTTGTTTGTTTATATCTATATATCTAAATATCTATATGTAGCTATGAAGAGTATGATAAAAGCATTTCATTGAGGACCTTATAGGGATGAGCTTTTTTCTCTTGGAGGGCTTATATTATCTGAAGTTGTAGACATGCAAACAAGCCTATGCCTGGTCTCTAAAATTAACTTTAAAGCTCTAATACAGGGATTCATACCATTTAGTCCGCAGTCATTAATTCCACAATTTCAAAGAACTAGAAATTGACTGTTGACCTAAAATATTGTGATCTTAAACTGAAACGTCAGTTCACACACCAAGTAAAAAATAAAAATCTTAAAACTTGCATGAGAATATTTCAAAATGAAATGATGCATCCCTATGAAATCCTTTACAGAGTCAGAAATATATTAATGTTTATTATAATATAATATTTTTTTTATTTAGTTGTTCTTTTGTTTAAAAAATTTTGAGAAAGAAAACTGTTTGCATATATTTTATACTTTCATGATTAGTCGCATCCGACTTGGCAACCCCTTTAATTGATATTCTACAGTATTCAACAAATATATCTGAGGATTTACTGTAGTTTTCATGTTGAGAATGGCATAAGCTGGTCTTATGTTTGCACTTTTTGGAAGCAAAATACCTTCTAATTGTCTAAACCAGTCAGTATGTCATCAATCTGTTTACTAACTAGTTTGACGACTTGTTACAGTTACTGAGTTGATGGTTTAGTTTTTCTTTAGATTGTTCTTCCTGAAATGGTGTCACGATTATTACCCTTGAAATCAGTCCAATTTGGTGTCCACTATTAAAAACAAGACTGTAGACTAATTTGTCCCTATGTTAAGCCTACGTATTATCGCTAAAATTGCAGAACATAGGTCATATGATGGTTTAAGTTTCAAATTATAATGGTTTATTTAATACTTTGTTAATTAGACTTGAAGAATTCATGTGTATTTACTACTCTTCATGTTGCTGGTTTGTGAGGTGCCTCAAGCTGGTATCTGAAACTCATGACCAAACAGCTGTGCATTGCTAGTCTCTCTTAGTGTTTTTGGTGACATAAATGTCTGTACTGTAATTAATTATAAATAACGAAAAATACCTATATGTAGCAACTTGAAAAAACAATATATATTGTATATTTATGAACTGATCAGATTTTGTATACATATTTATTTGCATAGTATACATGCCTCTTGTTTGTTTCCACCAGCGAAAGAGACTCTTGTTGTCATCTTTATGAATTACTCTGTTTTAGCTTTAAATTGTGCTAGCTTTTAGAATCATAAATGTGTTGCTATAGTTGCTTTTTTTATATACTGTTTACATTGTTTCTTTTTTTTTTTTTTTTACATTTCACATCAAGATGGTCTGTTCTGTTGGGGCGGGGGGATCATAATAAAGATCATGATATAAAATCTAATATTTTTTTTCAAAGATGAATCACACCTAAGTGTATGTTTTAATTACAATTCCTGATGTAAGCACAAATTTGGGTTACACAGTACATTCTGAAAGGCTGTTCAGTTCACATTCCTTACGTTCCTTACCATATCTTTGGTCTTTGCTAACATCACTGCATGCCCGCTGAACACTTGGAATGTTTTCAGGCCACTTCAAGTGATTCTCTCCTATTCAAATTGGAGTACAGGCAGTTCTCTTTGATACATGCTTCATTTTTTTGAAAATCTATTCTTATTTCACTGATTTCTATGACTAATACCATGTTTTAAGCATAAATATATCAGAATTTAGTAAGTTAGCTCAATGCACTCAACCCCTTTTAATCACGGTTTGAACCTAGCCTTTGACCTAAGCATTCTTAGTCTGCATTTCTCTGTACATTTAATGTTGAAAATACCCATTACATCAAATATTTCTATCACAACCCTATTCAGGATGAACTGCTGACTCTAGTTTAGCTCCAACCACATCAAGTTTGCAGATGACAAAACTGTGCAAGGCTTCATCAGCAACAATGAAGAAACCGCTACAGACAGGAAGTGACACAACTGGCTGAATGGCACAACCTGTCTCTCAATGTGGGGAAGAAGAAATTGTGATGGACTTCAGGAGAAACTGACTATCAGCAGCTCGACTGTTGAGAGTCAGCAGCACTAAATTCCTGGGGGTGGACACACATCATAGAGGATCTCGCCTGGATCACCAACACTATATCACTTCAAACAGGCCAATCAGCGCCTCCACTTCCTGCGCTATTGCAGGACAGTGAACACAGCTGTAAAGATCATCAGTGTCTCTCTCCCCTTCAAAGGGGACATTTTCTGTGCAAGATGCTCCAGCAAAGCCACCAGTATCGTGAAGAACCCCACCCATCATTCTCACAGTCTCTTTCATCTCTTGCCGTCAGGAAGATGGTAATGGAGCATCAGAGCACGCTCTGCCAGACTCAACAGCTTCTTGCCCCAGGGTGTGAGGGCTTTCAACTCCAGTCACCCCGCTCACCTCTAAAACCCCTGTCCAAACTCCTACATTCTGAACAAGAAGCCGTATACACAGGATGAGTGGCCTGTACAAACCTTCCATCTGTGGTAATACTCTCTTCTCTTTCTCTCTGCACTGGACACTTTAACATCCTCAACATAGGGTAATACAAATGTTTACAATGTACATACACTACAGATGCACCACTGCACTACTGTGTATTGTTACATGTGAAATTCAAATTACATGTCCAGGGTACAGTATTTATGGAAAGTATATGAAGAGTTCAGATGCAAAAGCCTCTAAATGCCATTTGAAATTTTCTTCTTTAATGATGATTTTTATCAAACTTGTATATTTAAGTTCAGTAATTTCACTTAAATAACAATTAATAGGTAATTATCAGTGCCATTTAAGTGAAATTACTGAACTTAAATATACAAGTTTGATAAAAATCATCATTAAAGAAGAAAATTTCAAATGGCATTTAGAGGCTTTTGCATCTGAACTCTTCATATGTAGGCCTATAGTTTTTAGATTATGGTAATGTATAGTTATAGATTAAGTATGTGTACTTGTAGTAAGTGTAACTTGTGTGCTGGGTCTGTGTTCATTTCTGTTGTCATGTGGACTCTTATTTTGAAGTTATTTTCTGTTCCCATTGTCAGATTAGGTCTCTGGCTCCCCTGTTTGGATTATGTTCCTGTTTCTATCTTGGATTATCTTGGTTTTTTGAATGAACTGTTGCTGCACTTGGATTCTCACCTCTCCTCATCCCTGCTTAAAACGTAACAGAAAGATTATATATAGTATTGGTATTGATAGATTACTTCTTTCAGTAGTTATGTGTAGGTTTATACCTGTCTATATGTTTATAGGCTACTTCTGCTGTTTATTGTTTTCATGATACATGTGGTCATCCTGCAAGGCATGACATTTTGTTCCACTGTATGTCTCGACTCCACATACAGCAGAATGACAATAAAGCTCAATTGTTTTGACTTGTACAGAAAGAGTGTACAGTACTACGTTCATTTATAGCATCAACTGTTTTTCTTGGAAAAGGAATGACTGTTGGGAATGGAGAAAGGATGTAGACATAGGATGTGCTCTCCTGTCTGCATCAAAGTCTGTGAATGGTCTCAGGAGGGTATTGTCCAATACATATCGGAAAGACATTCAATAATTGCTATTAAGTGTTCAGGAAGCTTGGCTGGTACCACTGACCTTTAGTTAGTATGGTCGCATTTCTATGACTGATCTGTGCTATTTTAGTGCAGAAGACAGACAGTATTTAATGTTGAATGGTTCTAAAGATGTTTTAGAGCACTTTCAGATTGGAGGGGCCTTATTATTTGGGATTACTGGAAGGTTGTCACACACAGTCCCCATATTTTGCGTGTATTGTTATTTTATTATTTGCTTTTGTAAAGTCTGCATCAGCAGTTCAGTCATTTACTTTAGTCCATGCTGGTACTCAGTGGCAGTGCCGCTCAGCCACAACACATCCATAAAGTCTACTTTTCTACTGATTGTGTTTGATATATTGAAGGGGATGCTTTTTATTGTACTTAAAAATAACTAAAAGTACTAAAAATATACCAAATTGAATAATTGGGTAATTTAGAGTTCAGACAGTTCCTGTCCATTCTTTATCTGACCTCCAGGAGGCACTATATTTCTTATAAGGAGACACCGAAGCACTTTGTTATATTTAACAAAATCTTGTTTATAATATATTTTAATTCTTATAATTATATTCATGAAGTTAAATGGAATGAAAAAATACAAAACTATTTTTGAACAATTTAAAATGTGTGTTAACTATAGGCTACACTGACAACTACAGCTGTTCTGAAAAAAAAAAAAAAAAGATATTTAAGATATTTACTCATTTCATGCCCTTCCGTTGCGAACAAAACTTGAATCGGTTCAATTGAATGAGTTGGTTCACAACTAAAAGATCCGGTCGCTATGGTCGCTACGCGCGTGCTTTAACAAAAAGTAAACAACTAGAGGGGGAACAGCGAAGAACAATTTAAATCCCTGTATGATTTTAATCCATCGTATGATTTCAGAACTTGAATATTGGAACATTAATCGATTGATCGCTTCTGTTCGTTATATGAACAGCTGAGAGAGAGAGAGAGAGAGAGAGAGAGAGAGAGAGAGAGAGAGAGAGAGAGAGAGAGAGAGAGCGCGAGCTGAACAGTATGTGCATTTCACTGCGTGAAAAGAGCTGTAATCGGGCATGTAAAACTCCTGAGTACTCCTGTGTACTCCACAAATAAACGTGTGTATACGGGAGTTTGCTGTCCCGTCACACAATCCCGAAAACTCCTGGATATGTACCAAGTTTGGAGCACAGCAGGGAGCCACTAGGGCCATCAGTTACCATGGTGAATAATCCCCAGGTCGGGGTCAATGCAAGGGAACATTAGCATTTCACACCTTTGGGACACAAGGCAGTGGCCTCCTTCAATTGGTCAGAGATCTTACATAGGATTGGGTGCTCAATGCTTTGTCCCTCCTCTAAACCCCCACACTATTGGTCCAGTTTATGGCCTCATTTGGGTTTATTATTACTCATTATTAATATTCATTGTCATTGGTGTTCATGGTTATAATGTCAAGACAATCAGATAGACAAAGTTGAGTTTGTTATTTTTATTATTTGTAAATGACACTGGGCACATGACATATATATTTATATACACACAGTCACTCTATAAATAAAAAAAATAAAAAAAACATTAGCACAGAATACATTTTACTATTAGTCATACAATAAATAACCCCATATAATATATAAGGCCTGTGTATAATATATGTAAAACAATATAATAACCCGAACCCACACCGACTTTCCATCCAATATGGCATCCTACTCTTCAGACATGTGGTCAACTGTTGCAGTCTTCCAGATAGCTGCCTCTTCCTCTGTCTGGAGAACCCCAGTCCTGCAGCTCAGTAGCTGCAAAATGGGAGGGAAAAAGTAATTAAACCACTGAAAATATCAAATGTGTTGGGATGGGAGCCTCTCCCAGGCTGAGGGTTTTACTCAGATTTATATGTATTTATACTTACTCTTCTTTTTCTTTGTCTCATGAGCATAATGATCCTGCTGTCCTCCATCTTGTCTTTGTTATCATCTTGGGCCATCCTGTAACCCCTTCTAACAGTTTCAAAATATGTCTTGCAGGATGCTAGAGAGATGGAGATAGAGAGGGGGAGAATATGTTTATTTGTAACTGATCTATACAGGTAAAAAATTGTAGCCTTGGTACATTCTCTTGTGACTTACCTTTAACAACAGCAGGATCTACGTCCGGTACAGCCATTAAAAAGATTATGACCTCGAGGTTGTGGGGGGAGGATAGACTGTGAAGCAGTAATTAAAGAAGCTTGATTAAAACTATAATTTAGAAGAAAAGACTGTTATAAAAGCATAGTTTTAAAGATATACCTTGTCTGTGCGTCATATTTGTGCATGTTGTTTTCCCCATTGTGCAATCTCCATACAGCTTCCTGTAAAAATCCAACATAGTATGAGGGCTCAATTCGAATAGATTTATAAATAAAGCACACAAAGTTAAGCAGACACTGTGATGGTCAGAAAATAACTTACCGCAACAGAATTATTCCCAGCTCTCTTTAATTTCTTTGAAGCAGGCTCCTCTTTTGCCTCTTTGAGCTCATTGATGTCAGCCTCCATCTTATCCAACCTCATGTCCATCATCTCCAGCTTTTCAAATATCCTTTTCAAACTTTCATTTGCCATATACACCAGTCTGTTTTCGTTCGGACTCAGAGATTTAATAGCCATATTGTCCCTATGTAAAGGAGTAACATCTCCACTCTGCTCTCCGTAACACTTGTTGAAGATTGACACAATGTAAAGCCTATCACCTTTCCTGAATACTAATGAGGGGGGCAGGGGAATAGGGGCAAACTTGAGCCAGTCCCAAAACAAATTAGCATTTAAAAAGCCAAGCCATCAACGAACAGCATGTGGTCAGACAAGTTCCTGTTTTCGGGCCTTTACAGGCATTTACAGGTACGCATAACAAAGTTCCAAAGATCCCTGCCAAACAGCACATTTCGCGGGCGTTTTCATTGTCCGAATTCTCCCGTATACACACCTTTTGACGCAGTGTTTCCATCTTTGCAGGTTGCTTATAAGAGAAGGTCCTTTAGTAAAATAGATATTTTGTAAAAGGAAAGCAGAGGCCCTCATCGAAAGTAAGTGTTTTCTCTCTGTCATTTATGCTTAAATGGTAATTTATTCTCATTGTTGTCACTTGCTGGCATTTTTGTTGAATTATGAACAGTCAGAAAACGCTGTATGCTATCCACCATGAAGAATAAGATAATTTACTTGAATTGCCTTTTTAAAGCCTATGTTGTGTTCATAATAATGTTACACTTTCCAGACTCTTTCATAAAATAATAACTATGTTTTTAGTTTCAGGCAATGTTTGTGTTTGTGCTCACTTTGTAAATATTTTCTAGGCTTGTCTTGTTTAAAATTGAAACCCAATTTACGTTAAATCTATTTTAGTAAATGTTTCACAGTGAGTGTGTGTTCTGGTCAGCCGATACCAATTATCGTGTTTGCACATCACCGAAGACAAAACAGTCTTTTTTAGTGTATCACATTTCTTGTTCACTTTAAATTATTATCTATCTCTAAACTTTAATATAGCTTTTATAATAAAATCCTTGTGCTATTTAGCATTATTGCTGCGATGCTTGCTATTGCAGTGTGAATTAACATTATAGTACACACATATTGAACTTTTTCAATGCATTACATACACTGGTAAATATTTACAGCCATGAAATTTGTGAAAGCCAGCCTCTGTGCTTCTCTCATTCCTTTCTGACACCCATTTGAGAGGATTTTCTCTCTAAAAATGGCTGTCCAGCATAGTGGCTGAACTCTGCATTCCACTCTAGACCCCAGCTACATTTGTGTAGGTCTATATATTTTAAGAAAGCCTGAGAACATCTTGTCATGGTCCTCTCTTAGGGGTGACACACTCTTTGTCTAATAGCTCTTAACCATGTGCTTGTTGCCATGCAACTCTAAAATCCAACTTGAGAAGTGCATTTCTTACTCTTCATGACTACTCTATTAACAGATCTTCTTTTTTGTGATAAAGTACATATTTACTTTTCAGTGGATATTTTTATTTAATGTACTATTTATTCTATTCAGCAAAACATCAAAAAAAAAAAAAAAAAAAAAAAAAAACGTTTAGTTGTGTAGGCAGCTTGCATGAAGGGGCCGACCTGGGGGCCGACCGACAGAGGCTTAGCCGGTGCCAGTTTGTGTGGAATGACATCCATGGCCCAGAAGCCCAAGGTGGAATCGCTGGCTCGTTGGAGCAAGGCGGATAAGGGGGCTCAGCAGACCGGGGCGATGACGGAGGGAGAGAGAATGAAGGCCGGTGGGAAGGAGTAGCCTGGTGCTTGACTGAGGCTGCGCTGGAGGGACAAGGGGGCCTGGAGAAGACCTGGGACTGACAGACCACGGTGGAGTCGAGGGAGTGCAGAGCCTGGGCGAAGCCAATGGGTTTACCGACAGAGGAGGAGTCGTGGGCCTGGAGGACCAAGGTGAAACCTTAAGGTGAAACTCAGAGGTGAAATCCAGGGAACTGGCTGGAACCAGCGGCAGGGATGGGAGCAGGGAGTTGCGCAGGAACAACAGTGGAGGAAGGTTTTCGGATGGGAACGGTACACAGATCTATCAGGTAACAGTCTGTTCCTGGCTCCCGGATTGACTGGTCAGTGGTCGCATGCTCCAGGCAGTCAAACTCCACAAGAATTTCACAGGAATGATTTCAGTGGCTGTCTTTGGCTCTGTGGTGGAAGTGGGTGGAAGTTTGGCTCTGTCTGGGACTGTAACTGGGTCAGGTTTGACACACTTGAAACCCTCATACGGGTAAGCAGACTCCAGACAGATGAAGATGTATTTCCTCCAGGTGTAACCCCCCCCCCAAACTAAACTCTGGAAATCACTAGGATCACACAGGAGATAAACAGCAAATAATTACGACAAAGGATTGAACTGAACAGGGAGTGTATATACAAGAGATAACAAGGAAATGAGACACGTGATAATTATAAGGTTTTTTTATTTTTATTTTTTTGTCTCACATGATTTGAATTAATTGTCACATGTCTTGGAGTGTGTGTCTAATTAAGGTGATTATCTGTGTCTGTAAGAGTTGTATTTTTCAACATGGGTATTGTGTCCTCGTCCGTGCTGTCCGCAGCTGTGTGCGTGTCTAAACGGGAGTATAACTGTTGGAAGCAACAACAGCAGAAATAACAGCAGAAAAAGCAGTAATAGTCAACAGCAGCAGCAGCAATAACAGCAGTAGAAGCAGCAAAATATCAACAGCAGTCTTAATAACAGCAGAGGCAGCAGCAATTACAACAGTAGAAGCAACAACGTATCCAGATCTATTCCACCAAGAACAAACATTATTAATGTTGAAAACGGTTGTGCTGCATAGTGCTGCTAAAAATAATAGTTTTGTGGAATCTGTGATACTTTTTTTTTACTAGACTCTTGATGAATAGAATGTTCAAAAGAACTGTATTTTAGCAATTTAAAATAAAAAAAAATCTGTTAACCAACTTTTGAATGGTTGTGTATAATAAATATTTGACAAGTTTTTGTTATCTAGGTTATCTTGTGGTGTCGACAAAACACACATTTTGTGAGAAAATTACAGTTTTGTCCCAATCCCAATATCTGTTTCATGGACAGATTGAGCTAAAGCAACATGTTGTAGCAATAGCAACCAAATAATGACATGAGAGAGATTTTCAGGCTTTATTTGCTGCATAACTAACCACCCATCTCATTAGACCAATACAATAGAGGAATGACCAGACAGATGAAAGCACAGTACTGAATAAGAACGTTCATTACCATATACATTCATCTCATGCCCTGCTGGAGTGAAGACCTGAGCTCTATTAAAGTGTAATTATATTACTAGTGTGTGTGTGTGTGTGTGTGTGTGTGTGTGTGTATGCTGTCTTGAAAGGTGATACTATTTTACTGTAGTTTTTTATCAAATAAATTCAGCCTTGGTGAACAAACAAACACCTCAATTATCCTAAACCTTTAAACGGTGGTGTATATTGATTTCCGATTTGTATCTGAAATATTTACATAGTGGCAAAGTTAAATAAAATAACAAATAATACATATAATAACTTCTAAAATACTTAAGGCAATGCAAACGCTTTGAATAGACATTTGATTCAATTTATGTATGTTTTCTGAGCCAATGGGCTTTATGCACAGCTGCACTACTTCCTGAACTTCAGCCAGCTCCTTGTTTCCTGTCTGCCATTATTGGGCAAAATTGATTAATTCAGGTGTGTCTGATTATTGTTGCCGTGACTACTGAGGTCAAGCACACCTGAATTAATCAATGTGTCCAATAATGGCAGACAGGAAACAAGGAGCTGGCTGAAATTCAGGAAGAAGTGAAGCTGTGCATAAAGCCAGTTAACTAGAGCTGTACTTTATGTGATTATAAGCTTAATTCAAAAAATGTATTCTAATGGTTTATGCATCTCTTTGTCTGGCTCTAGTATGTTGCTGGTGTTGCTGTGCTGGTTTTTCGGGGTCACAGGGCTTTTATTTATCTTGTACTCCTGGTTCATCCCTGCTGTTGTGCAGTTCAACGGCAGTCTCGCGTTACTCTGGCATGATGTCATCGTTCAGCATGCTCTTGATACTCTGACCAGATCTACTCAACCACAGGTGACTCAATTTGTCCTGCTTTAACAGTTTTCTATCTCAATACATAGGCCCATATAGCCCATAAAGTAAACAAAGTCGTCACCAGAACCCTTTATGTCTTTGTTGTGACCAGCGTCTGATGAAAGCAGTACAGAAGCATGCAACCCGAGGTGACCCTCAGAGTGTGATCTCGGCCATTGATTATTACTGCCGACACAGGGAATGGGCTATGAACATCGGAGATGAGAAAGGTCAGAGCACTGCTTTTGTATTCCAGACTTGTCAAAAAAAAAAAATAAAAAAAATTATTCATCAAAAATGTTCAGGGGAAGATCTGAAAGAAATTTCAGATTATTTTCTGAAGATGACATTTGAATATAATTGTTTCAAAATAGGGAAATGGGTTTTATTTTATTATTATGTCATTTTTATTACTTAACTAAGAAGTTTTGTATAAGCATTTGGGGTCAGTATTTATTTATTTAAATAAATGTATACTTTAATTCAGTAAGGGTGACTTCAGTTGATCAAAAGTCACAGTATAGACTTTTACATTGTTACAAAATATATTAAAATAGAAAACTGTTATTTTCATTTGTGATAATATTTTACAATGTTACTGTTTTACTGTATTTTTGATCAAATAAATGCAGCCTTGTTGAGCAGAAGAGACTTCCTTCATAAACATAAATAGTGTTCTGTATTCCAATATATGTACTCAAATTCACAAATTTGTGGAACTTTTGCTAAGCCAGATATATAATTTTAAATACTCTTCAAATACTTGTCACTTGTTTAAATAATTGTCTCAAAACAACCGACTTGTGAGGATATTTTACTGATCCTCACCCACTAGTTAAAAAGGCTTATAATTCGTCCAAAACGGGGTTTTATTTAAAGGTAGTATTTTGCACATGTTTCTTGAAGGAAATGTTTAACGGTAGAGGTTGTGTTACCAGCAAACAAATTTAGGTTCTGGGAACGTTAGTTTTTGGTTCCCAGAACGTTCCTAGAAGGTTAAGGGAACATTCCCAGAACATTCTCCTTACATTATAAAAATGGAACCTAAAAATAACCTACATGGAATGTCCCTATAACATTCTTGTTTGGTTCCCAAAAAATAACCTCATGGGACCATTCGGGAACGTTAGGGAAACGTTCTGTGTTTGCTAGGATAGGCCATAGAAAATATCCTTAACCTGATAAAAAATCAATTGAAATCTATGCAATGTTCTCAATAATATAGTGAAACAAACGTGTGTGTGTGTTTGTGTGTGTGTGGCCTGGTAAACCCTACATTGTAATATTTGAAATCCTGCTCCTTGTGGGGAGGAGCCATTTTTTGGTCCCCATGAGGAAAACAGCTTATAAATAATTATGTGATAAATAATTAAGTGCAAAGAAGATAGGTTTAGGGGTAGAGTTGGTGTATAATGGGTAGAGAATATACAGTTTGTACAGTATAAAAATCATTATGGCAATGGGATGGACCCATAAAACAAGAAAACACAGCATTTGTGTGTGTGCACTCAGGCTCTATCCTGGACTCAGTGGTGAGTGAGTTGAACCCAGAGAAGGTCCTAGAGTTGGGCACATACTGTGGATACTCTACAGTGCGCATCGCTCGTCTGCTTCCTCCTGGAGCTCGTCTGATAACACTGGAGTTCAATGCAGATTATGCTGCAGTGGCTCGACAAGTAATCGCCTGGGCGGGTCTTGAAGACAGAGTAAGGGCCCTGTTCCTTCACAAACACTTAATTTACACACAGTAGTAGTCTTTATTTACTCTCTACTCTCTGCAAACATTATAAAGGAGTTGTATTCCTGTTTATTATGCCTTGTATCAATGTTTTACTTCATCAGGTCCAGCTTGTAGAAGGTGCGTCTGAAGATTGGATCCCGCGCATGAAGGAGCACTTCGGAATTGAAACATTTGATTTGGTTTTTCTGGACCACTGGAAGGACCGTTACCTCCCCGACACAAAATTAATGGAGGTGTGTTTGATTCTGACCACTGTAATTTTATTCAATCTCGGTTAGAGATTATGGTGTCTCTTAGAATGTCCAAAAACTTCATGAGTTCAGTTGCAAGTTCAGTATTTTCCTCTCGATTTTACTGGAAGCATATATCCAACCTTTTCTGTACTTCATGTCTTCTTTATTAATAGGATTGTGGTCTACTAAGGAAAGGCACCGTTCTGCTTGCTGATAATGTGATCTGTCCGGGAGTCCCAGACTATCTTCAATATGTGCGCAATAGCCTTTCCTATAGAAGCTGCTATTTTAAATCCCATTTAGAGTATACCAAGGCAGAGGACGGCTTGGAGAAGTCTGTGTTTTTGGGCTAGAGATATACAGAAATGGTTCATATGCTTACCTTTTTTTGCTCGACTTTTTATGCTGAGAGTTTCGCAGATCTAACATTTATTATCATACAGTATGTCCTTAAGACTTACTGTACTTAAAATATGTGAATCAGGGCACAGTTCTGCACATTTGTTCAAACAAGACCACTCTTTTACCACTATGAACCACTAGAGGGTAGGATCACATCTAAAATGGCTTGTCTAGACCCCCTCTTTCAGTGAAATTTTATCTTAAAAATATATACTAGTGACTTATATTTATATATATACTAGTGACTTATACTAGTGACTTTATATATACTTGTATTTATATTTTTACAGAAAATGTAACCTTTTTAGGGTATTTTACTATTTTCCTTTATTTTATTTTATTCTGCATTAATTGAAACAATGCCACTTTGTGTTCATGTCATTTAGAGTGTGTTCATTTTAGCTGTTTTTGCAGTATTGATAGTGGCTTTGAAGATTGCAGTTTTATTTACGTTTTTGGTGCATATTTTTGTATGCTTTAATGTTGCAAATAATGTATCTGCCTCTGGCAATAATGTTTTATTCATTTAATTTTTAAGGTGATATTTTAATTAGCTTTTTCTGTTAGCTTAATCTAAGCTATAGTGTCTTAATGTTAACTAAGTTATAAAACACATTTTCATGTCCTCACCACTGCTTGTGTGTATGTGGCCTGGTAAACCCTACATTATAAAACAAAATGTCCCCATGCACAAAGATTTTTTTTTTTTTCGACTGTTTAAGTTAAGACTATGAAGACTATTAACAAAACACAAGACTATGAAGATATAACAGACCCCTACATTCATTTATTATTCGGATCCATCCCTCTCATTTTTTTAGTGCCATATTCCATAACTTAATTTAACAGTCATAAATCTTTAATAGCATTGAAAATTAACCACTAGAGCCCAGCCACACATTTTAAAATAATACATCCACAAGCACACTTATAAATAAAAATATTATAGACACCTTAAACCTCTATGGTATACGGTGTTGCCACTGTAAAAAACAATGAGTAAAATTGACTTAATTTTTTCAAAGCAAGTTTTTGGACTGATAATTTTTGAGTAAATTTCACACATTAAATTAAGTAAACTATTCGTAACTAAGTTAAGTAAAAGTAATATAAGCAATAAACGAATTTTTATGTAGCTAATAAAAGGTTAAGAAATATCTATTCTATTTAATTGAATTTTTTCAACATTTCTGTACAACATTATTTTAAGTAGAAAATGAACTCCAAATGTCACAAAATGGCAAATTACTAATCCTAACAACAAAAGTAATGATAAAATAGTGTAAATACATTTGGAAAACAGAGAAAAATAAACCTCATTAATTATTTATGGCCCAGTGCATGATGGGAACACCAGTATCAGAAAAGTTGAGTAATTTTACTTAATTTTATAATGTTGATATTTACGCTTTCATTTCTACATGATTGAATTGAGTTCTACTATAGAATTGACTTTTTTTATTCTTGCCTGAACTAACTTTTTTTTATGTAAATTACATTGTTTTTTTTCTGTAGTATTTACTTCACCACAAAATAATTTTTATCAGTCCAGTGCTTGAAGATGAGGATGCAGATGGATATGAAAACTTGATATGATAACTTGACATGATGGTTTGGTAATACTTGTGTTAAGGAACAATGTTGCCTGAGAGCAACAGCTGGAAATGAAATGAAATTTTATTAAATAAAAAAAAAAAATTGTAAAAAAAATAAAATAATTTTAATTAAATAAAACAAAATGGATAAAAAAGAAAGAAATTTGTAATACATCAAAAACTGGATAAATGTGTTTGTTCAAGTGTCTGGTTAGAAATTGATGTTTTCAATAAATAGCCTATATATTTTTTTTTCCAAAGTGAAAATGTCAATTTTTAAAATTTGTCCTTTGTGATACAATGTCGCCTTAGGCACCAAACTTAAAAATAACAATAATAAATAAATAAAAAATTATTGATAATGTTATAGTGTCCAAATTTAAGCAGGACACTCACACAAATAACCACAAATATTTGTTTCTTTCATTGATATCATATTGGGTAAGGGTTATGATCAGTGAACACTCTCCCTGGTTTGCTTTAAAATTTAACAGAGATGGCGTTTATTTGAATAATTCATTCATAACATAAAGCCAAAGATATCCAGAGAAAAAAAGTAACCAATAGTAAAGAGTGCAGGGTCAATATGTTGGAGATGTGAAAAGCCATTAGCCCATATACAGTCATGTGTGTCAGAATAAAGTCCCAAGGTATTATGGACCAGAGTAAGGCTATACATACCATTTAAAAACACACGTGACAGTGAGGTCAGATAGATTAAATGTCTTTATAAAAAGACAAAGAATAATTCTAAAATCTACTAAAATAAATCATATAAATCATGATGAGACTAGGGTCTCGCACCAGATTGTTTCATAAAAGCAGAAGGTCTAAACGCAGAAAACTATCCAGCAGTGTTCACATTAAAAATATATACCGGTCCATCCCTCTCAGAGACTTTTCAAAAGCATGCATGATGTGGTAATCCCAATCTGTGCCCATTAGAGAGAGAGAGGGAGAGAGGGAGAGAGAGGGAGAGTGAGTGGGTAACAAAAGTGTAAGAGAGAGGGAGACAGAAAGCGAGAGAGTGAGCGAAAGAGACAGACAGAGTGAGGGGGCTTTTAAAGGATTTGACAGTGATTTGTAGAATCACAGTTGTGGAATGTTCGGTCTTTTCCAGCGTTTTATAGTTTCTTAAAGCTCTCCATATTTTCTACATTAAAATCTCACCTTAATCAAATAAATCTTTAGATTGTCGTTGTGTGAGAAGACTGTGAAGTGAGGACATTTTAAGATGAGAGCTGAAGATTCGGATGTTGGGGACATCTACTGTCGTGCTTCAAAACCATCCAACTTCAGCTCCAGATGGGCTCTCACTGGCAGCTGCATCAGTTGGTGAGTTTGGGCATAGACAATAATTACTAATCGTTATGCCAACAGATGGAATGTAAATTCCCTTAAAATGTTGTAATTGTAAAGATGTCTGTTCAGGTCTCGCGAAACGTGTAAGAAGCAGGGCAGCTGTTTCCAAGAACACCTGATCAAACGGGTGTGCGTGTGCGCGACGCGTGTGACAGTCTCCCCGCGGGAACTTCAGCTTTCAATCCAAATATAGCTATTTTACCGCTCACTTGTTGCTTAGCCTAATATGTATCAGTTAATTAGCATAAAATATGAATACGCTTGCCTATACATGCCCTCTATTCTCAGCGGTCTGTTGAGTGCGAAGACGAAAAAGTAAGTTAATTTTCCAGAAGACAGACTTTGGGTTGAAATAGCCTAATCATTTTTTGTAAAATAAAATTATTAATAACAAACGGAGGCTAGCTATACACTAAATGTAAAAACTACCTGTTGTAGGCTACTTCCTTGAATTTTTGTCAATATGCTTTTGTTATAGGCTAAATGTAAATGTAAAAGAATATGCTGCTGTGGTGCCCTTACATAAATCTAATAATAACAACATGTCTTTGGTCACTTTGGTCATTTTTTTTTTTTGAATGTAGGCCTACCCTACATTATCATGTTATAATATGGTATTAAGGTGTAAATGGAATACCATAATATGGTGTAAAGAACCACATTTTTCATTCTTTGTTGAATAATCCTGGTAAAAGATATAAAATGGGGAAATTAAATATGAAAATACTGATTTTAACTAACTATTAAAACTAAGTAAAAAAAAATAATAATAATATTGTGGGTTTGGTTGGCACAGTTAATCAATTCTATTACATTTAATAGAAAAGTGGGCTTGGTTGGTACAGTGTTAATATAACCCACAAGTAAACAAACTTAAAAGATGCTACCAAACACAATGTTGTGTGTGTGTGTGTGTGTGTACTGTAAATTGCATTAGCTATTATTATTATTGTAAATTCTATTATATTTAATTGAAAAGCTCTCAACCATCTATAATTGTGTTGTCTCTTGGTAATATCACACAATGTATCTGCAAAGCAGTGCTGTCGAAAGGCATATTTTGTGCTTCATTTTCGTGTACATCTTTTGTCTCATTTCTCCACAGGAGACACAAGTAGAGAAGAAAGCATTGTGCTGTAGCAGAAGAACCAGCCCCTTGCATGGCAGCAACCATGACTCCACATCAACACGCATCATCACTATGCCATCACTACAGGATCAGCAGGGCACCCAGACAACACGTGGGCTCCCTGATTCACATCATATGGATAGTGATGATGGGATTTACTCTAGAATCATCGGCCTCCTCCTCAGGAACTCATTCCATAAAGATCGAGGGTGACATCACTCTTGGAGGGCTTTTTCCGGTGCATTCCAGGGGCCCCGCTGGTGTTTCATGTGGGGAAATTAAGAAGGAGAAGGGGATCCATCGTATGGAGGCCATGTTGTATGCGCTGGACCAGATCAACAGTGACCCAGACCTGCTGCCTAACATCACCCTGGGTGCCAGGATACTGGACACGTGCTCCAGGGATACATATGCACTTGAACAGTCCCTCACCTTTGTCCAGGCCCTCATCCAGAAAGACAACTCAGATGTTCGCTGTTCCAATGGAGAGCCTCCCATCATTCCAAAACCAGAGCGAGTGGTAGGGGTCATCGGGGCATCGGCCAGCTCAGTGTCCATAATGGTGGCCAATGTTCTTCGACTGTTTGCGGTGAGGGATCATTTTTAATTAACTACATTTTAATGTTGATTCCCTCAGTCTCAGGCTCAGCAAATGCTTAATTTAAGGCAAGACATTACAGGTGAATAGTTCAAACAAATAGATATCGCCATACTTTCCCCAGTTTATTAATCAGAGTACATTAAGACAATTGTTTTGTATTACAAGTTTCTGAAATTTTAGATTGTTCAACGAGTTTGTTTGCCCATAAAATCTTTAAGATATTAGGTTAAACTTATTTGGCTTGCTGTTCCATGGAGAGGGGCTCAATGAAGCAGCTTCAACTCGAGCTCTGATATATTAAAAGGGAAAGGTACCTAAGAAGATGAAGGTGGAGTTTGGGGAGGTGGAGGGATGCTGGAACAGCTGTTTATGTATTCAGGTTGTTGATTGAAAGATGCGATTGGGTCACTCCTCCCTAACTTATGTTTAGGAACTTAATTTAAACATGCAAATAAATATGAATTCATTTTGTTGACATATTGGAGTTAAAGGATTTTTCAAGGAGGATTCTTTTTGTATCAGTCCATAAATCAGAAAATACTGTCAGAAAACAGCCAGAAAAATATTTCACCATATTTTAAGGAATAAAATATTATGTAAGTAAATCAGGCAAATTTACAAACCCTTCTCTAAAAGCTTTCGGAATATAGATATTTTACAACTGGAAAGTTTGGTGTAAGTGCTGCTGAAGTGGAGATGTCTGATTCAGAGCATTAGAAAAAACTCAATGGCATTTAAAGATATGTTTTGTAATAATTGCAATATAAAGATGCAAATAGACAAAGTGGGAACACATAAATGTACATTATGGATGTGTTCTTTCCACTACTCTAAAGAAGACATGTTATGGAAGCAAAATAGTCAAAAGTGACCACAACCAGTGTCTGAAAAACAATGTGTTTGCCTGTGGTGCCATAAGATGTATGGCACTTGTATGGATCTTTTTTTAATGTTGTGTGGCAGTCACTGGATTTCCTTCCTCTTGCATGGTGTTGCTGCAAGCCTGGATTCTGCAGCGCTGCAGATAGCGCAGGGCTACAGGAAGTATAACTAATTCTGTTAAAAGGTTTGGATTGTGTTTCAGCTCACTGGCCTCTCAGCAAGAGCTTCTTAAATGATATAGATTCTTTTTTTTTATTTTGTTGTAGAGTATCAGATTTTCCTTGAAGTGAGAAGTGTTTTTGAATTACGCACATCATTGACCTGTGTCCTTAAATCATTGTGAACCACTGCTTTGAAATGTGCTGCGTGCATGTCATTTAATTTCAAATCCTTTCTCATTTCTAGATCGTCATTCAGCTTGCAAATCCGACACCTGAACTACATTCAATTTCATCCCACTCTCTGCCACGTTTGATCTTTTTTATTTATTTATCAGTTTTAAAGGGGTCATATAATGATACATGCACTTTTACAAGTTGATTGAACTGAAATGTGTGTTGGCAGTGCCTGTACACAACCATTAGCCTGGTTAAAACCAGACCACTCTCAGTTGTAACTGAGATATGGTCTGGCAAAGTGTCAGAGACAAATCATTTCCAGAGGGGCGTCACCAACGAACATCGCGGGTAGACCTAAAACCAATCAGAGCGATGAAGGAGATGACGTATGCAGAGCGGCGGCCGGCGGAGAAACATCTCCGAGTGTTGTTCTTTGCTCGTTTTTTAACAAAAAGGAAACATTCAAATCGCTAAAAAACAGACTCAAAAGCTGATTCGAGCGATTGATGTTCGACGGCGGCATCCATCTTTGTAATGAAGGCTACAAAATCTGCTTCAAAATCCCAGCACTGTCGTCATCGTGTAAAGCCCGCCCCAACGTTTCTGATTGGTGCCGCGATTTCTGTAGACTGGAAATGGGTTTTAATGAGCTCTTTGCCAGACTAACTTTCAGAGCAAATCTAAATTTGCCAGAAGTTGTTTGGGTTTTCGCAGACATAACCATCATATAATGATAAAAATCCATCAGTGTTTTTGTCTGGAAAACATCTCCTTAAATGTTTTCCTCTGTCTCAAATTGAGCCGTTCGATTTTGTAACATCACTAAACGGTTTAAACACATCCCCGCCCTGAGTGAGCTGCATAGTCCATCATTGTTGATACGCTGGAGTAGAATGGCATCTCAGCGATTGTGGTGTTCTGTTCTTGGGTGTAATAACGAACAAAGCAGTGATTTTAATGATCCTAAATCGGAACCGCTGAAGATGCAGTGGCTGGGTTTTGTTTTTGAAGGGAATATTCTCCACAAGCAACATCAATGCTTTTGTGTTTGCAAGAATCATTGCTCAACAGACTGCTTTATAAAGAGGGTCATTATAAAGCTGGTTTTGCTAAGAAGCTGCACCTGTCAAAAGAATTGGTACCAAATATTCGTGTCCCTGCTGCACTTCCAGAAGAAGTGAGTGTAAAGTTTAATTACCCTTTATATTAATCTTTGCAAAGTGAGAAAAAAAGTTGTTCATGACCATTAACTGTAACAAACATACAATCTCACGGAGTTCCGCGACTCAGGAGAATGGATGTTGAACCGCCAGATGGTGGCCGTGATCTGGGAGGTGTTCGGGAAAGAGGAAGTGGACCTCTTTGCATCTCAGGAGTCGTCCCAATGCCCGCTCTGGTTCCCCCTGAGTCCACCAGCTCCATTGGGGATAGATGCATTCGCCAACCTGTGGCCGATGCGGAAACTCCATGCCTTCCCGCCCATCAAGTTGAACCAGGCGGTTCTGTCCAGAGTGAGGGAAAGCGGAGTCCGCCTTATAACCCCATTCTGGTCGTTCCAGCTGTGGTTTTCGGAGCTCATTCCTTTGCTGGGATCCCGGTCAGGGAGGATCTCCTTTCCCAACTTCATGGCAGGATTTGGCATCCTCGCCCCAACATTTGGAAGTTGTTTGGCCCATCAGAGGCCGCTAGCTTTAAGCTCTGCTCTCCCAGCTGATGTTCAGGAAGCCATCGCAAGTGCGAGAGCCGCTTCTTACGAGGAGGCTGTATTCCTCCAAGTGGAGGGTGTTTGAGTTATGGTACTCAGCACATGCTAAGAACCCAGTTAGCTGCCCAGTTGGCTCAGTGCTGGAATTCCTATAAGTTTGCTTCTGGAGCGGCCGCTACCACTTTCCGAGTTTATGTCACGGCTATTTCCGCTCATAGAGAGTCAGACGAGATTCCCCTGGGTAAACTTAGGCTAGTTTAGACCGTTATGCAAGGGGTGAGGTGCCTAAAACCGGCACGCTCCCCTGGAATTCCCTTGTGGGACCTGTCAGTCATCTTGTAGGGCTTGACAGAGGCTGACGTTAAAGGGTGCCCTAAAACGTCGGATGTTGACGTATGGTCAAAAGCGTCAGTTAGGTGACGTCTTGTTATGAGAATGTGTTAACCTTCGAGCCCTTGAAGTCAGCCCCTGAGTGGATTCTGACTCTTAAGGTTGCTCTTTTGTTAGCTTTAACTTCATTGAAGCAGATAGGGAACTTACAGGCTCTCTCTATTACTGAGTCATGCTTGGATTTCGCTCCTGGTCTGGTCAAGATTACCTTAAGGCCGAGACCAGGGTATGTACCCAAGGTTCTGTCCACAACTTTTCGCTCTCACGTTATTAACCTTTACGCTTTCCATCCTCCTCCTTTTGCCTCTGAGGAGGATAGGAAACTTAACTTGTTCTGCCCGGTTCGAGCTTTGAAGTTCTATGTGGACTGCTCGGGCTGTTGGAGGAAATCGAACCAGCTCTTGGTATGTTTTGGTGCTGGCGCCGCGAGCTTGCCGCATCAAGGCAGAGGATTTCCCACTGGGTTACGGAAGCTATTTCACTGGCTTATGAGGTGCGTGGCCTGCCTTCACCACTTGGCTTCAGAGCACATTCCACTAGAAGTGTGGCTTCCTCTCAAGCTCTTTTTAGAGGGGCCCTCTTGGAAGATATTTGTGTGGCAGCAGGCTGGTCCTCTCTGCACACTTTTGTCAGATTCTATAGTTTGGATCTTGACATGACTCCAGGTTTGGAGGAATTTTTAACCGGTCATGTAAAAATTCCTGGTCTTGTAATAGCTATGGCAGTGCTTTAACTTGGCGAGTTTGGTAATTCGTTCCCACTGCGTCTTAAAGCTATGCAGCGTTGAGTGAACCTATAAAAGAGAATGCCTCTGGTTACTTGCGTAACCTATGTTCTCTGAATAGGGAACGAGACGCTGCGTTCGTTGCCAAGCTCCTTGCGCTGCCGACAAGTTTTCTTTTTCGGCAGAGAAATCTGAGGAGCAGATGGCGCGCGCGTGTGTATATAATGTTACGACGTAAGAGCGTCAGGGTGGCGCCCGCGTTGGTGTGATTCTATAAGGGCTTCAGACAATCGGCACACCCAGAGGGCGTTCCCAGTGCGTCTTAAAGCTACGCAGTTCCCTATTCAGAGAGCATAGGTTACGCAAGTAACCAGAGACGTGTTTGACTAGGTAATTCATATTAATTTGTACAAAAATGGCATTATATGACCGACCCCTTTAATTATTTGTGTTCTTTGTGGTCAGCGCTTTAAGCTGCATGTGCTGATAACCTTGTCCAGAAGTTATTTGCAATCATTTCAATCAGTCACCATGGGTTCAGGGAAGAACAATTCACAAAATAAAAGTGACTCATCAAAGCTCCATTTGGTTTTTCTCAGGACATTATCCCTGGAATTTGTGCATCCTAATCGTATTTTGATGTGGTTGTTCATTACTTTTAGTGATACGTTCTGGAACAGGGCTGGCAATCATATCTCAATTTTTTTTTGCTTTTTGATGCCCTTGAACAGAGCATAGTTGTCACACAAATGAAGCAATGAAACCTGAGAAATATTTACTCCAGTAAGTGTCACCCACACTTTTGTATATCTCGGTATTTATATGTTTGCTCTGAAATTTGTTATTAAGGCAAGACAAAAACATGGTGACAGTATTTTCTGTAAAAACCTTTAACTCAAATATATAAACAATGTAAAAACTTATAAATAAGAAATTTGAACCTGGCTTTATCAAATGTTTAGATTTCTGTGCTAAAATATCTACCAATTATTGCATATTTAGTTGGATGTATTTTTTTAACACAGCATTTAAAAAAAACTTGTAATGCAAAACTTTGATTAATCAAAAGGGGAAGTATGGCGATATATTTTTGTTGAAATTAGTATCCTATTTTACCCTGGTGTCATAACATTGAAATTATAATACAGCTAATTAGATTCATGTTTAATGCAAGTAAATCACAATTAAAATCTTAAAAATAAGACTTTATAATTAATGAATTTATAATTAAGTATAAAATTAACAAGGCATGTCAAGGGAAAATATTTTATTTTTAATTGATATAAAACAATGCAATCAATGAATTAATGAATTTATAATTAAGTACAAAATTAACAAGGCATGTCAAGGGAAAATATTTCATTTTTAATTTAAACATTCATATTTTACTCAATGTTTTTTGTCATATAATTTAATAATCAATTTAGGGACTTTCATGAATTTTTGTTGAATAATAAAGAGTTTGAATCGATTCACTGAAAGGGGTGTGTATGGACGTACCACAATACTTTAGTAACTCGACTAATAAACAGCTTGTGTCCTCAAATGTAATCTTCAATCATTTTCTATGTTTATCTTTACAAACTTGTTCATGGCCATGTTCCTCCCTGAGTTCTGGTAAGTGGTAACTGAGGAAGACAGATATTAACCACAGCATTACAGAGGATCCGCTCTCCATTAAAGCCCTCTCTCCAGCTCAGACTCCTGAGTCCTGATGGAAAATCAAGCATGAGCCCGGAGAAATGCAGTTGCCGTGTTATCACCTACAGCCAGCTTCTGTTCTGTGGCTTTAGCTGAATGAGTGCTGGCTTTAACACACAGATCGACAGGGACAGATCTCATTTCAGTCTCTAGATCTGCTTGATCCTCACATTCTCTAAATCAAGGGTTACACAAGATGTCTTTACATAAAGATTCATGCACCATTCTATATCAGATTCTTATGATAGGTGGATGACATTCGGCCTATAAAGCATATTTTTTGTAGAATTGGATGAAGTCCCATACAAGACTAACTTTTAAGTATATATTTTTTAATATCTTGTAAAAATGTCACTCTTCAAAGAACAATTTATGATTTCATTCAACTTTATGATTACATTAACTTTTTAATCAGAAATATTATTTAATCTGGATGAATCAACCTGGTTGTATTTGTACACCACACCAGTGAAAGTCATTTTTAAGGGTCAGATCGTGATGAATTTTTTTCACATTTTAGATGCTTAGGGAGCATGTCTAAAACGAATGAAACACTTCTAGGTAATGTTTGCATGCGACTGCTGTTAATGTTGACATGACTCATGTGTGGAAAGGCTCGAAGGCTGAAATGCTTATGATGCATAGCAACACGTTAGTATCTGAGACAAAATCTTTCAGCAACGTCCTCCTATAGCCATCTTTTCCTTTATATATATTTGCATTGATGCTTTGAAATGGGATTGGATGAGGAATGCCTTGCAAACTTTGAATATTGTTGTTTCTAATGCCAGACGTAACAAGTGTCTGAACGGTCATGGGTGGTGCAAAGGCTGTAATATATATATGATGGGGGAGGAGTGGTTAAATCTGTCATAGCAAGTAAGCTAGTAGAATTAAATATATTGTATGGCTTATGGCTGAGAAATGGCAACCTTGTCTCTTGATCTGTCTCTCTCCCTCTGTGCTTAACATAATTTGACTAAAACCCCTCTAATCCTTCCAGATAATCTGTCAAATGGTCCTCTCCCTCTTCTCTCCTTCTCCGGTCTGTAACCACCTTTTCCTCACTGTCCGCTTGCCCGCTTCTTTAAAGAACCTTTCAAGCCATACGGGCTCGGCAGACATTAGTCGGCGCAAAGCTTAGCCCAATGACATCAACTGCATCATTAAAAAACTAGCACAACAGTAAATTAATCTTCTCATCTTTTTTTTTTTTTATACAAACAAATGCTTTTACAGTGGTAGCTCGTGCCATCTGTATTTTCCCAGGATTTCTATGTGCTGCAGCAAACACTACCACTAAATCTAGGGTTGTTTTGCTGCAGGGGACGTGTTTCCTGTGTACTAAGCAATATTACTTAAGCAAATGTGCTGAATATCACTATCTTCAGACATTATTATATATCATGTATGAGCATGAATGATATTTATTTTATACAATAGTTCAGTAAACAAAAGATTAACCCAGTGTTGCCACAATAACTTTGTCTATTTTCACTCCGCCAATGGAAATAGTTTAAGCCAAAGGCACAGTTTTTTAATACTTCAGCGTCTCTGAGTGCATTCCTGAATCAGTGTTTTCTGAACAAATCGGTGGAGTGAATATTTCAATATTTGTGTCCGAAATGACACACCAGAAACGATATACTATGCACTATGTACTCGACCGTTTTGTGTATGAATATTATACACGGTTATTTTGTTATTTAGCACCCTCCATAAGGAAAGCTGCAACAGTTGAGTCCATCAAGTGTCTAACAATTCACCACCACTTTTTTCGGTTAATAAGTTCATCGTCCGGGTGTTTGAAGTGCAATTTTCTTTTTTTGAAATTTTCAGTACACACTTCTTACTCTATTTATACTACAAAACGGCTGAATAGTGCATAAGTACTCGAACTGTGATGCACTAATGACTCATTTCATCCCTGCATGAATATGAGTGAATGATTCAGTGACTCATAAATGGCTTCATCCAAAATCATGTACTCTCTGAGAAGGCAATTCTTTTGAATGAGTACTTGTTCTGGGACCGTTAAAATAAGTGTGTGCTTTATTGTATAAATGTAATCTGGATATAACACATTTCCCATGTTTTCATTGTCATGTGGCCTTTCAATGTGTCTAATGCACACTTCAGAATGTCGCTGTGAGTATTAAGTCATCTGGTTACTTTTTGCCTATACTCCTTTTGAATAATGTGAATTCTGACAAACCGGTATTACTCATACTGTTTTCTAGTAGGGAAGTCTGCATTTTCAGATGGAGCCAGTTTTAAATTAATTGATGGGGAAAATGTTTTATTGATTCACTCATAAAACAGTAACTCATCGCCACATACTGTTGTGATGATTTAACATACAGAAACAGTCACCCCAACAACACACTCTTTAAAATAAAGGTTCTTTATTGGCATGTTTGTTTCCAACATCCCCGCTGAGAAGAGTACCCAACCCCAGACCTGTCCACGATTTTAACCGAGGGCTAACACTCATCCTCCGGTTGTATAACATCATCAAATATGAATTTTATCAGTCCAGTAAAATCCATTTAGCAGAGAAATTCATGAAATTCATGTAAAGGACGCAAAGTGAGTCCTGCTGTTGCTCACTGTTGTGTTCTGTGTCTTCAATTTTGCAGATTCCTCAGATCAGTTATGCTTCAACCGCACCTGAGCTTAGTGACAACAATCGCTACGAATTTTTCTCCCGAGTCGTGCCACCAGATTCCTTTCAGGCCCAGGCGATGGTGGACATTGTCAAAGCCATGGGATGGAACTACGTTTCTACTCTGGCATCAGAGGGGAACTATGGAGAGAGTGGTGTAGATGCTTTCATCCAGATATCCAGGGAAGCAGGTACAGAAAAGTAATGAAAATAGGCTTCAGTGCTTTTAAAGAGCCCATTCTCATCCCAAGACGTCATCTAACTGACGCTTTTGACCATACGTCAACATCCGACGTTTTAGGGTACCTAATCCTAACCCTACCCCAGTCCTAAACCTAGCCGCGTGGATGCCCTAGGATTGCGTCATCTAAAGGGTACCCTAAAACGTCGGATGTTGACGTATGGTCAAAAGCTTCAGATGACATCTTTGGATGAGAATGTGTTTTTTTAAAAGATCGTATTTAAATCGACATATATAAATCAATATATGTGCTTTTATTGTAAGCTAATTTAACCTGATTTAACTTACCATGATTTTCCATACGTAACTGATGAGGAATTTATCACAGTCCATCCAACGATTTGACACACCTGATGTTGTATTTGATGAGGAAAGAGGATAATGATCAGGGGATAAAGGTTTCATGTGATTTCCTGTGGGTAAACAAGTTATTAGTCACCTAGACTTAATGACAGACATGCTACAGATTGAACGGGATGTTATATTCAGTCTAAAGATCCTGCAACCATCATTCTCTTATGAACGAATCAGAGTCCTTCAAAACTATTCGTCATTTTAATTTGTTTTATTCAGGGGGTCTTTGCATCGCACAGGCCATTAAAATCCCTAGGGAGCCAAGACCAGGAGAGTTTGACAAGATCATCAAAAGGCTAATGGAGACATCCAATGCCAGAGGGGTTATTATCTTCGCTAATGAAGATGACATCAAGTGAGTTGTCTTTTAGTAGTAATTCTGAATGACTCGGAAGCAGGAGATATAGCCTTGGAAAAGGTTTGAAAATGGTGTGAGAATAGATCAATCACCCTACAACTGTAGCATCAGGAGTCTTAATGGAAGAAGTAATAATGGCAAATTAATATATTACAGAGTGAATTTTAATCTAGTTTAATTTGCATTTTGTAATATAAGCTTAAATGAACCTGATAATGACACACACGCACGCACAAGAGCCCACTTGCACACACAAACACACACACAAATCAGCAATAATCAACAAATCACAACTATAATGGATCTGATTTTCCTTATCTTTAATGAACCTGCCTTTTCTGAGATTTTTGAATTCATTTATTGTAGGCGTGTCCTGGAAGCAGCAAAGAGAGCCAATCTTACAGGTCACTTTTTATTTGTGGGATCTGATAGCTGGGGAGCAAAAATCTCACCCATCCTGGACCAGGAGGACGTGGCTGAGGGTGCCGTTACCATCCTCCCCAAACGGGCGTCCATTGATGGTATGAACTTGTAGCAGTGTAAGATCAACAAAGGTTTCTTAATTAAGAAAAAATCCACCCCAAAAATTCAAGTTTTTCAAATTCAGACCCAGTTGTTCAAAAGGATTCTGCATCCATGCCCATGTATTAAGTACTTAATTAAAGCCAAGTCACATACTTATGATACATGCATATTTATGTATGTAGCGCACTATGCAATACAGATTGTGTTGATTCAATTCTGTTCAATAACTGTGTAAATGTTGCAGTTAATCAATTATGAAGTTGTATTCAGCTATAAGGAAAATTTTAAAGAATTGTAATGCAGCTTTTGCCATACAGCTGAAAATGACAAAGACACTATTTCACTTATAGTATGTGTCCCACAGAAGAAAAATAACAGCATATGGTTTTGCAATGATGACATATTTTTTTATTCTGGGGTGAACTGTCCCTGTAACCCTGTTTCTCAGGGTTTGACCAGTACTTTGCCTCAAGATCTCTGGAAAACAACAGGAGGAACATCTGGTTCGCCGAGTTCTGGGAGGATGACTTCAAATGCAAACTGACACGACCTGGAATCAGAGGCGAAAGCGGGCTGAGGAAATGCACAGGCGAGGAAATCATTTCCAACAAATTACTCCCATAAACGCTGTAGTACTTGAATTATCATGCATTCTTATGCTTTTAAGATGTGCACAGCACATATAAATGGATTATTCCTCCAGCAAAGCCTGTCACGTTGCTTTCGGTTTTTCAGGAGAAGAACGAATCAGCCAGGATTCGGCATACGAGCAGGAAGGGAAAGTGCAGTTTGTGATCGACGCTGTGTACGCCATGGCCCATGCTCTCCATAGCATGCACATAGACCTTTGTCCGGGTTCAATGGGCGTTTGTGACAAAATGGACCCGGTGGATGGAAAAATGCTGCTGAGCTACATTCGTGCTGTCAATTTTAATGGTAAGCCTTCTCAAGGACACAGCTGAAGCATGTGAGCCATTCCAAACATTGTGAACGAGACCTTGAGACAGTCAGAATTTCCGTAATGGCTTTGTATTCATACAAGACTAATGAACTTCACAGCAGTTTGAATGTAAGTTATTATTTCCGAGGAATGCTTTGTTTGAATCTGCCAGGAAGGTTGCACGAATGAAACGTGCACTTCTCGAATCGAGGATATTGGCATTACAGTGAGACTGACAGGTGATAATAGGTGAAGAGTAGTTTCTGCAAGAGGGGAAAGGACAGAAAAGAAGCTGCTGTTTCCAAGGAGGAGGGTTGTGAGTCCCATGGGTTAGTCAGAGTGCGGCGAGAGAGGTCAGCACTCAATCCCAGCCTGAAGAGATCCACTAATGCACAATGCAGCGGCACACGTACCTCGTCTCTCTCTCTCTCCTTGTCTATGATTCTCCCTGGGGCAGCCTCTCTCCAAACACAAGGCGCATTTCCTTTTCAGTGCTATCTTTTCGGTGAAAATCCCTTTTCTTTTTGTCACTCGCTCTTAAGACATTTCCATGAAAAGCACAGCTATTCAGTTTACGCACAGTGGACGTCCTCACGCTCTTGTGTGGAAATCTTTTGGGCTTTGAGTGCCTAAGGGGAACGGAACACTGTGTGCAGACTTTAACTTGCGATTCGTAAACTCTAGAATGTTAAATTGAGTTTGCCTTGTTGTGCCACATTTTTCCTCATAGAATTTTAGTTTGTTGGTAGCACTTTACAGAAAGGTTCATGAATTAGTTAAATGCATTACTTAACATGAACCATCAACAATCAAAAATATTTCTAAAGCAGTTCTTAATCTTATTTAATGTTAATTTCAATATTAACTAATACATTATTAAAAACAAAAGTTGTATCTGTTAATATTATTTAATGGATTTGCGCTAACATGAACAATGTTCTAATAACAACTAACATTAACAAAGATGAATAAATACTGTAACAAATGTATTACCATTAGTTAAAGGAGTAGTTCACTTTTTTTTTAAAAAAAACAGTTGCTGATAATTTACTCACCCCCATGTCATCCAAGATGTCCATGTCATTCTTTCTTCAGTCGAAAAGTAATTAAGGTTTTTGATGAAAACATTCCAGGATTTTCTCCATATAATGTACTTTACTGGTTACCAAACAGTTCAAGGTCCAAAAGACAGTTTCAGTGCAAACTGTTCAAAGGGCTTTAAACGATTCCAGGCGATGAATAAGGGTCTTATCAAGCTAAACAATCGCTCATTTGAAAAAAAAAAAAAAAAAAAGTTTACGTTTTATACGCTAAAATGGTCGCCTTACTCTTTTTCCGTGTCATTTGGTTCATTCAACGAACGAAATGAACGAATTGACTCTGAAAAAGATTAGTTCATTTTGATGAACGAGTTCGAACGGGAGTCACGGACGCACATTACAGAACAGAGCAACACGACCTTTTGAGCTTATAAAACTTCAACTTTTTTTTTTAAATGAGCGATCGTTTCGCTTAATAAGACCCTTATTCATCGTCTGGAATCGTTTAAAGCCCTTTCAACATTATGCACGGAAACTGTCTTTTGGACCTTGAACTGTTTGGTTACCAGTAAAGTCCATTATATGGAGAAAAATCCTTAAATTCTTTTCGACTGAAGAAAGAATGACATGGACATCTTGGATGCTATGGGGGTGAGTAAATTATCAGCAAACGTTTTTTGAAAAGTGAACTACTCCTTTACTTCATTAATTAATGGGACCTTATTGTAAAGTGTTACCATTTTGTCAGATACAACTCTGTATTTTTTTTAAGCAAGCTTTGTTCTGGAAAAGTCACCTTCAAAGTTATGCTTGATAATTTTACTTTAAATCAAAAGGTGAAAAAGAACAATGGTTTGCAGAAGCATGCATTGTCACGCATTAGTCCAATTTTATGCCATCGCAGTGGGCCGTTTCTTTTAAATACTCTGTCGTTTCAAATTATTGCATTTGAAATAATAACTAGTGATGTTGAATATCAAAACCCTGTGTGTTTACTCTGAAGGCAGTGCCGGTACAGGTGTGATGTTTAATGAAAACGGTGACGCCCCAGGACGATACGATATCTTTCAATACCAGCTTTCCAATACCACCAGCCCGGGATATAAATTCATCGGCCAGTGGACCAACCACTTGCGACTCAATGTAAGCATGTTAAGATCCTTTGTAGTTTGGGACATTTCTGAATGCATGTTCTTGAAATATTCCCCTCTCTTTCTGTAAGGCTGAAGAAATGCAGTGGTCTGGAGGGGATAAAGCTGTTCCAGACTCGGTTTGCAGCTTCCCCTGTGAGTCTGGGGAGAGGAAGAGGATGGTGAAGGGTGTGCCGTGCTGCTGGCATTGTGAACTATGCGACGGCTATCAGTACCTATTGGACGAGTTTAACTGTGACATGTGTCCCTTTGACATGAGACCCACCCCGAACCGCACAAGCTGCAGACCCACTCCCATCATCAAGCTGGAGTGGAGCTCACCGTGGGCCATTATCCCGGTATTTCTGGCAGTTCTGGGCATTCTTGCTACATCAGGAGTCATCATCACCTTCATCCGTTTCAACGACACTCCCATAGTCCGTGCTTCGGGCCGAGAGCTCAGCTATGTTCTCCTGACGGGCATCTTCCTCATCTACCTCATCACCTTCCTCATGATCGCCGAGCCAGGCCCCGTGGTGTGTGCGTTTCGCCGGCTGTTATTGGGGCTGGGCATGTGCATCAGTTATTCTGCCATGCTTACAAAAACGAATCGAATCTATAGGATCTTTGAGCAGGGAAAGAAATCAGTCACGCCACCAAAATTTATCAGCCCCACGTCCCAGCTGATCATCACATTTATTTTGATCTCAGTACAGGTACGTGTATGTCTGTCATTCAATTTACATTCATTTAGCCGACGCTTTTATCCAAACGATCTGCCAGATCCTTGAGCAACATACATATTAAAACTGCAAAATCGTCTAGAAAGTTTTTCACATGATTTTCTAGTATTGTCACAACTGTTTGTTTTGTCTATTCAAAAAATTGTAGAATTAATAAATAAATAAATAAATAAAAATAACATTTCCAACAAACTAAATCTGAACAATATTCTGCCAATTCCACTAAATTTGTCTTTTTTGAACACACAAAACACAGTAATTCAACATATGTGGGAATGTAATATATATATATACTTTTTATCTAAATGAACTCTTGATCAGAGTAACTGCTTTGTTTTGTGTTGACAGTGTTGTCACTGTGCTTTATGTCTCCAAAAGATATTTCGGTCTAAAGACTTTTTGTCCATTAAATAATTAAAGAAGCAAGCTTTTGAGTATAGCACGGAGGGGCTGCAATTTCACTGAAAGCTCTTCTCTTTTTAGTGTCCTCCATTAATGGTTGTTTATTATCAGAGAAAACATTTAGAAACATTCTAATTGAACTGATTTTAGGACCTTTATAGAAGTTGATTTTGTGTGAACGTTGATCCATGGCTCTTTTCTTCTCACAGCTCCTGGGTGTTTTCATTTGGTTTGGAGTGATTCCCCCTCACACGAATATCGACTTTGATGAGCTACGTCCCCCCAACCCAGAGTATGCCCGTGGAATCCTGAAATGTGATATGTCAGATCTGTCTCTGATTGGCTGTCTGAGCTACAGTATGGGGCTGATGGTCACATGTACAGTCTATGCCATTAAGAGCAGAGGCGTTCCTGAGACCTTCAATGAGGCCAAACCCATCGGTTTTACCATGTACACCACCTGTATCATCTGGTTGGCCTTTGTTCCCATTTTTTTCGGCACATCACAATCCACGGAAAAGGTAAACTGTCAATAAGATATTTTGGACAGATTTTTCTGATTTAAATAGAACAGGCAATATAGACCAGCTCTCTCTATATAAAATATATATATATATAATTACATTTACATTTATTCATTTAGCAGACGCTTTTATCCAAATCGACTTACAAATGAGAACAATAGAAGCAGTTAAACTAACAATAGGACAACAATATGAAAGTGCAATGACCCTTCCCAGTTTAATCTAACACAGTATGTGTATTTAAAAAAGAAAAAGATAATAGATATAGAATAGAAGATAAAGTGTTAGTATTAATGGATCAAGTGTTGCAGAAAAAATAGATGTACGTTTTGTTTTTGTTGCAACAATGCCTTAAATCCATTTGTTCATCAGTATTTTCCCTGACTATGTAAATAAGCACATTAAATTTAAAATTATAATTAATTTTGTCACAAATACATATGTCACTTACATTGCAATCATTTCACGATTGCTTCACTATTAACAGTATGTGTTTGGGTCTGTTGGCATATTTGATATAATCCTAAAATATAAAATCTAAGTTTTGCTTCCATGATATTAGTGTTAAAGATTCGCTGGTGCCTGACATTAACATGTTATACAGAAATATGATCTTCACCCTGTATGTCTAGACATACATTTCTCTGGATAAGATGGCTCATGTTCAGTTAATGATGCTGGAACATTTACTTGTGAATGCTTCAACCATAATCAGATATTAGAAACCTAAAAAACTGTAGCTATATCTGGTTAACATAATTGCTATTTAATTGGATTATGTTTTGTGTTGGACTAAAAGCTGTTAAGATCCTAGCCACACTTAATGCATTTAGTCATTCAATTTTTCATGTCTATTCATCCTGTGGGGGATGGTTTTGCTTACAAAGCACAGGGATTTAAAAATGGAAAGTATACTCTGACTAATAGAGAGGTCTTTTAGTGGCCGGTCAACCGCAAAGCTTTTGACCCTCAGGTGGTCTTCAAGTCTTTTCAATTCTTGAAAATGCATGGAAAAATAAAAGACTCAGAGTGGGCTGCAGTGTTTATGTACATATATTTTTAGATGTTTTTGAGGGCTGTTATCTCACAATTCATTATACAATTTTTGTAGTTTTATAATGTTAATAAAAAAACAGTTTTAATATTTTCTTGTGTGACATCACTTTAGACTTTTTAGAGAGGCAGTCATATGGGTGCTGTCCACATGATTTCATGAAATTTAAGACCTCTTTAGGGGCTATTATGATATTTATATTATTATTGAACACAACTGTGTTTTGCATCTTTGCCAGTTGTCATATATGAATGACTCACATATCAATAAACATGGATGAGCTCAGGCTTCATTCACTTGGCTCATATTAAAGACCCATAAAATAGGGAGTCTCATCGCTGACCTCACATCAACCTTACTTGAATACATAATTAATGTATGCAAATTATATGTTGCACTAAAACGGGATACTATAAACTGACAGCTCTTTGGGTCATTACACTGATTACACTGATTTCCAGGGAATGACTTGTGACCATCAACAGAGAGTATGTATATAAGTGTAATGTGGAGTGCTAAAGCCCTGACAGCTGATCTACCACTTGTGATAGGTCGCAGCTGAGGCCAGGCTAAAATATTACTCTTAATCTTTTTTCCCGCCCTGAACCAGATGTTCATTCAGACCACCACGCTGACTGTGTCCATGAGCTTGAGTGCCACGGTGTCCCTGGGCATGCTGTACATCCCCAAAGTCTATGTCATCATCTTCCACCCAGAGCAGAACGTTCAGAAGCGCAAGCGTAGCTTCAAAGCCGTGGCCCAGGCAGCCACTGTTTCCACTCATCTCTCGCAGAAATCCAACGACAAGCAGAACGGAGAGACTAAAATTGAACCTGATAGATCCCAATAAAGACCAGAAGGTAAAAAAATATTTTGTACCTGCATATCTTACCTGTATACGTATATTTATATATTCACACAAACACACACACATCAACCTTCAGTGTATATATACTGTATATATATCGAAAGTATTCAAACCCCTGAATAGAATCCCTCACAACAGCACAAAACTGCAAAAGAGATGTTGTCTCAAGCACACCTGATGCAAGCAATCAAGGGCTTCATTAGTTACACCAGGTGTGCTTGAGCTAGAACACATGAAATGTCAGAAATGGCTAGGTTTTTGGAGTGTCACATTTGATTGCATGTTAGAAATATGGCTATAAAAGAATGGTCCAAAAAGATAAGAGAAAAAAATCATCACCCCTCACAAATCAAGGAACAGTATAAATGGCGAAGGCACAATGTTTCTGGAACACCGTTGGAAGCATAGTTCGCAAGTTCAACGTTAAAGGAACAGTGGTTACACTACAGAAAAAGGTAGCTATCAACATCTGAAACCAAATTTTCAGAAAGACCCTCAAGTAGGTGTGGAGGTGTGGAAAGCAGGATGGATTCATTAATGTATCAGGAAATCCTAGGAGAAAAAAAATTGTGGCGTCAATGAGGGAGCTGAAGTTTGGGTGTCATTGGACCTTCCAACTGGACAAGGATCCCAAGCATACCTTAAATTCCAGCTAGGCTTGGCTATAGAAGAAGTCCTGGAATATTCTACAGTGGCCATCAGTCACCTGACTTGAACCACATAGAAAATCTCTGGTGGGATTTGTATAAGCATCATGCGAACCCAATAATATTACTGTTCTGAATGCCATTGCTCATGAGGAATGGGCTAAGATTCCTCAGAAACGCTGTCAGAAGCTGGTGTCTGGTATATATATCCCGTTTGCAGCAGGTCATAACAGCAAAATGGTGTTCTACTAAGTACTATAGATGCTTACCGTGAAGGGGTTGAATAATTTTGAGACTGCAGAAGTCATTAAAAAATGCATTTTAAGTTGAATTTGGGGAAACCACTTGAAACATTTCTTGTGTTGAGCTATTCCAATTATTTTTTTTTAGTTTTTCATTGCAAACAGCTGAAAGTCTGTAAATTTAGCCACACTGTAAAAAAAATATTGATGGTTTAACTTAAAAAAGTAAGTAACCTGATTGCCTTAAAATTTTATGTTCATTGAACTGGAAAAAGCGAGTTAATACAATGAAGGAGAATGTTTTAATCATCAGAAACTCAAAATTACATGTTATCTGAACTAAATAAATGATTTAAGTTGATTTGACAAAAGAAAAAATGTTGTGATTACTACACTGTAAAAAAATTGTTGGTTTAACTTAAAAAAGTAAGTGGATTGAACTGGAAAAAGTGAGTTAATACAATAAAGGAGATTAATTTAATCATCAGAAACTCAAAATAATAAGTTATCTCAACTAAATAAATTATTATAAAGTTGATTTGACAAAAGAAAATATGTTGTGATAACAAATCTTGAAAATATTTTTTTACAGTGCATATATATATATATATATATATAATGTGAGGGAAGAACAAAACACTAAACTTAAAAAAGGTAAACTACAGCATCAGGTTTTATTTTTCTATGGAAAAAAGGCATATAAAATCCAAAAGCTCAGAGGAAAAAAATAAAAAAATTGACTACAACACAATCAGTTATTAATATTTCATTGGTTCTCTCTTGTTTTTGCATGTGTTCATAATTTAATTGCATGACAACCTGGCCAAAAGTTATGTCTGCAAAGTAGAATTGTTTCAATAATAATTAGTCTGGACATTAATAATTTGTTGTTTCACAGACAAACTGCATTATATAACATATATGCTATCTATCTTCAGGTGACCAAGGAGATACTCAAGGCAAACTGCTGTTTGCTAAATCATTCATTTTGCAACCTCAAATGGACAAAGATCACTAGAGGATGTGTGGATTTGTAATATCTGCAACAAGAGAAGAGTCTGGCTGAGAATAACACTGAATTAATTGTACAATATGTACAGAAATTAGAGGATCAATGGATTCTTTTTAATGTGGAACTCTCACATCAGCTTTGAGACTGGAACGTATTTGTCCCCTTGAATATTTCCCTTGACACCACAGCTTCACCAACCGAGTTGAAATGATAGATTTGTGAATTCATGATGAAGAAGAACAAAGTCACTGGAGAAAAACAGTAAAACATTTCTTTTACCAGCATTTCTTGAAAGACTAGTGTTTGCATCTGATGTATCCAAATGGAATCTGAAGTCACATTCAGTTTCAGTGTCATCTGCATCCTTACCTCCAGTACATATCATAAATGATGACAGAGCTACAGAGACAATGTTGGGATCAAATATGTTTCAACAGTCAAGCCAGTAGAACGCAGACACAAGGAGGTTTCACTCTCTTCGAACTCTTTGCTTTCGAAAATGTGCCATAACTTATGTTTCCGAATAAATGTTTTAAGTGTCTTGTGTGCAATCCTTATAATAGGCAATCCTGTATTCTAAATCATATTTATTAAAAATGATAGATTACCAAGAGAAAGCAATGACAATCTGTAATGACAACAAAGTTTTGATTAGAGATGTTTAGTTTGATCATGTTTCCTTGAGCTCCCCAAGAAATACTGATTTTTAAACAAAATGTATGCTAATGATCAGTATTTAATGATTGATTAAAATAAAAAGTAACAAGTCGACTTTAGAGACTGACGTTCAAATCCTTTTATTGTCACATGCAACTAGCATTCAGAGTAGTCACGTACATATTTTCCATAGCAAATGGGGAAAAAGACAAGTAAAAACAAGTACATTGTTTGATTAGTGTTACTTGCAGTATTATTTCAAGAAGCATTTAATATTAAATGATGATGACCATGCAGTTACTCAGGTTACAAGTTGGCTTAATAGCCATTGATGAATTTTGAGGGAGTCTTGTTTTCATTTAAGAGGTAAAAGAAAAAAAACAACAACACTGGAATAAAAATGTATTGATTGAATGCATGTTGGGGGAAAAATGATTTAATAAAATCCTGAAAAACATTGAAGAAATCATATCCTCCTTTATAGAATCAGTATGATTGTGAGTGTCTTTTGTTCTCATAGTTGTTGTAAGAGAAAAACACAGTGGTCCATTTACCCCGGGCTATTCATCCATTGTTCTATCATCTATAATCATGTAAATGTCTCAGTTACTTAATATCTGTGAGAGGTGATGTCTTAGAAAATCTGTTTAGATTCATAAAGTTACAAAAGAATACTGAATTGTCGATAAACTGTTGAATAATTGAAAATATATGCACACCCTGAGGTGTAGCCTAAACTCTTTGGGTCATGGCCACATTATCACCTCAGTGCAGAAACTTTTCAATAATTTCAATAAGTTTTAAATCTACTGAACATAATAACAACTCACCCAAACTATTAAGCTATTTGAAAGCATCCCTCACTTTAGAATGGTGGTTTGTTTCTAAGCAATTCTTGGTCATACAAAAAGAGAAACAGCATACTTTACATTTTAATAGAAACTGTGCATCATTTTTATGGAATTTAGTATGGATTTTCTAATTATCTTTTCATACAAGCATATGCTGCAGATTATGGCAGTTTAAATAATGTGGCAAAGTGATAATGTGGTCAAAAAAACCTGAAACTAGTTTATAGTTGCAGTTATAGATCATCTGTTCAGCAATGTTAGAGAATATCAAACATGAGGCACACCATTGCCACTTTAAAAATGAGTGTTCACCGATAAAACATTTTCAAATAGTAACATTTAATAGAATTTTTAAATACTTTTACTAAAAATGGGTCAAACACATAGGTCAAACATCACTTGGAAAAATCACCGTAGTCTATCGAAGGTTTGATGCGGTAGGGGGCAGTGCAAAGAAATATGAGCCCAATTTGTGAACAAGAAGCAGAGCAGGCGTCGGAAGTGACGTGAAATCGCATTGTGGTTTGTTGATGTTTGTGTCAAACTCTCGGTCGGTCGTTGTTGCGAAAGAAAAACCTCGAAACTGAAAGATTTGTGACGACCGTATTATTTCACCGACATATCGTATTATGTCAGAACGGGGGTGACTATACATGCAGCGAACAAACTGTGTATATACAAGTTTGAAAGGCCGTTTTATTCTGCGCGTTGTAACACATAATAAACACAAATCACCGCAAGCTGGCCAGCGATGACAATCCTCCCAAAGAAGAAACCGGCCTCTACAGCCGGTGGCGGTGATCATACGGACGAAGCGGACCGACGAAGCGGTTCTGAGTCGCACCCTCATCCACTCGCAGGACGATCGGGGTCCCGACCCAGGGCCTCTCCGCCGCCGTGGACATACCAGGCCACACCGCACACGTCCAGAGAGGAGCGGCGCATCGAAGCGAGCGCTCGCCCGCAACAGGCCTCCCCACAGCCCGGTGCCGCTGGAGCTCCGGTCGTGCAGTGCGAAGGGAGCTCGAACTCGGCTGTGGTCGCAGGTCGTGTCGAGTTACCTTGCGGCGCAGGTGGTGTTGGAAGCTGCTGCTCGGGACCCGGACTCAGCAAGCGGAGACGGCAGGCTGTCTGCTCCAGCGGTTTGACAGGTGGAGGAGGTAGAGTGGGAGGAGGAGGAGGGGGCGGTAGTCCAGTATCGGAACCCGAAGAGGGAGCTGGAGGCAACAACAGTGAGGATGAGTATGAGAATGCGGCCAGACTTCAGCTTGTGGACCCCGCCACGGTCGAGCAGGTTCTGGATATTGACAGTTTTCTTATTAGTCTGCTTTCTGTGCCAATTTGAATGACCCATCAAGCATGCTGAGAGCTAACTGTATAATCATTTAGCCTAATAAAATTCAAATGTTTGAAACTGTGCCTTTAGGGGATAGTCTCACCCAAATGCATTTATTTACGCACGCTCCAAACCTGTTTGACTTTTGGTTGTTTTGAGTCTTTTAAAGGGTTAGTTCACCCAAAAATTCCGTCATTATTTACTTACCCTCATGTTGTTCCAAACCCGTAAGACTTTTGTTTATCATCGGAACACAAATGAAGGTTTTGATGAAATCTCTGAGCTTCGTGTCTTTCCATTGACAGCTATGCAACTACCACTTTGAGGCTTCAAAAAGTTCACAAAGAGATTGTAAAACTAATTCATATGAATTGAGCGGTTTAGTCCATATTTAGAATTTGAGATTGAATCAGATTGAATTTAGGCTTTTATTCACAGATAAACCTTGATCAGCATACAAACAGAAGCTCAACTGAAACTACTTAAGAACAAACCTCATTGGTTCTTGCGGAAGCTCAAACATGCTGCGTAACACGAGAATGAACCTCATTCGTTCTCGCATATCAAGCAAATGTTGATGAATGTTTTTATATTTGAATAAACCGCTCGATTCATATAGATTAGTTTTGTGACCTCTTTTTGAACTTTTTGAGATGTCAAAGTGTCAGTTACATAGCTGTCATTGGAGCGACAAAAAGCTCTCAGATTTTATTTAAAAATTATATATCTTCATTTGTTTTCTGAAGTTGAACGAAAGTCTTACGGGTTTGGAACGACAAGAGGGTGAGTTTAAAGGGTTAGTTCACCCAAAAATGAAAATTCTGTCAGTATTTACTCACCCTCATGTTGTTCCAAACCTCTATGTGTTTATTTGTTCTGCTGAACACGAAGGAAGATATTTGGAAAAATGTTTTAATCAAACAGATCTCATATGTTCCAAACCTCTATGAGATCTGTTTGATTAAAACATTTTTCCAAATATCTTCCTTTGTGTTCAGCAGAACAAATAAACGCATAGAGGTTTCGAACAACATGAGGGTGAGTAAATACTGACAGAATTTTCATTTTTGGGTGAACTAACCCTTTAAGTAATGACAGAATTTTAATTTTTGGACGAGCTAGCCTATCTCTTTAATTATTACAGTTTTGGTTCAAAATTAAAGCCTATATCTACCACATAAGAAAATAATTATGCCATTAAGTCTTAGTAAAGACGTAAAGAAAAGTAAACTTTTTGTCACAATTATGACAAAAATCCGAAATAATGAAATTGTGACAAAATCAACATAACCTTACATTAATCCCCACAAAAACTGAAAGTGAATGGTTTCCCATTCCTATTAAAATTAAATTGTCCAAACACTTTTTGGGGACACTGTCTGTTTTGGAAATAGGAAAACTGTCATATGTATTAATTGTACTATAATACACTTTTTCTTTCTTTCTATTTTTTTTTACCTACAGCAAGAAGAATGGTTCGAGAAAGCCTTAAGAGAAAAGAAAGGCTTTGAAATTAAAAAAATGAAGGAAGATGGAGCATGTCTTTTCAGAGCAGTTGGTAATATATTTATATATAGCTAGCTTAAACATTTCATTTTGGTTATTTGCTAGGGCACCATTTGAAATTTTAATTTAAGTTTTTTAAGTGAAAGTTTTTCATGTAATATTTATGTTTTATTTTAGCTTTATTTCAATTACATAAAATGATTTCAAAAGTTTTAGTTAATAATAACTATATATTTATGTCTTTTTTTTTTCTTTTTCTTTATTAAAGCTGATCAAGTATATGGGGACCAAGATATGCATGATGTGGTACGGAAGCAGTGTATGGATTACTTGGTGAGTCAGTTAAATATTCAAGAAAAAATTATTTGCAATTAAAAAATAATTGGCTTTGAAATGTGGGTTTGGCTCTTCTTTTAATTATTGACTAAAATGCAGTTTTGATGAATTGTTTATGCTTCGATTACAGACGAAAAATGCGGATTACTTTTCGAGTTATGTCACAGAGGATTTCACCACATACATTAACAGAAAAAGGAAGAACAACTGCCATGGGAACCACATTGAGATGCAGGCCATGGCAGAAATGTTCAACCGGCCGGTGGAGGTTTACCAGAATGGTGCAGGTTAGTTCATGTCTGTTGAATTCTTGCCATCTATTAGGCTGTCTGTGGCATATTTTAGGATAGAAGAGTAAAATTAATATTATTTGACAAATCCCGTCTTACAGAGCCAATTAATACGTTCCACGGCATCCAAGAGAACAACGACGAGCCGATACGTGTCAGTTACCACAAGAACATCCATTATAACTCTGTGGTGAATCCCCACAAGGCCAGTGTTGGGGTGGGGCTGGGCCTCCCCTCCTTTAAACCGGGGGTAGGTGTTGTAAATAAGACGCATAAATTCAAGTATTTATTGTTATGAAGATTTTTCTCTGCTAATGTCTGTTATGCTGTCTCTCTGTAGTACGCTGACCAGAGTCTGATGAAAAACGCTATTAAGACGTCTGAGGAGTCTTGGATTGAGCAGCAGATGCTGGAGGACAAGAAGAGAGCATCAGATTGGGAGGCCACCAATGAGGCCATCGAGGAACAGGTAGCTCGTGAGTCCTACTTGCAGTGGCTTCAGGACCAAGAGAAGCAAGCGAGACAGGTATGAAACCATCCCACAACTTAATCAAAGCAAGTTCAAACAAACAACTTTGACAGACTTCCCTCTCTGCTTTCCCATTCAGCCTCGTAAAGCTAGTGCCACCTGCAGCTCTGCCACTGCTGCCACATCCAGTGGCTTTGAGGAGTGGGGATGCAGGTCCCCCCGCCAGCGCAGCTCCGCCCCCTCTCCAGAGCACCCAGGCCCGGCTCACCCCGAACCCCCCGTCAAACCCCCCTCCCCAGCAGGAGCCTCACTGGTTCTTCCCAAACCCCCATCACCATGTGCCCCAGGTCTGTATATGATTGTTTTCTTTACTTGCGCTAATGCACACTTCTCGCTTACTAACCGGTTCTTCCTTGATTTTTTTTTTTCTTTTTCTCAAGGTCCAAGTCATCAGTCTTCTGCCAACTCTTCCCTGGTGTCTCTCTACCCAACCCGGGGGTACAGGACACTAATGCAGGATATGTCACCTGCTGCCTTTGGTATGGCATTATACGCTTTAGTGGAAATTTTTGTTATATTATAATTCATGTCTTTGTTAATTAAGTGGTTAATTTTTTTTTTTAGGTTTTACAGATTGGGAAGATGATGACGTTCTGGCTTCAGTTCTGGCCGCTTCACAACAAGAATACCTCGATAGCTTGAAGAAAAATGCAATGCACAGAGAATCTTCCCCAGACTGCAGTTGATATATTGGACAGCATAACTTGCAGCACAAACCATTGAACAGCTGCATTTTTATTTCAACACCTTGCAATGTCTCCTCATCCCTCTTTATAAATACCACGGTTTACTGATCTTTCTTTTTTTTTTTGGCTAATCCATTTTCCTTCATTTCATTAAACTCCATGGACCTAGTTAGGTGCATGTTTAAATAAACATTGTAAAATTAATATTAAAAATATCATCTCAACTGTTTATTATTATCAGGTGTTTTCATTATTTGAGCACAATAAATTATACTAATTAGTATATGAATGTTAAAAATGTTGTGATCTTTTTTCCTTCTAATTTTGCTATATATACCAATGCAGAACAGCAAGCTGCAGGACATAAAGATAATCAATAAACAATTCACAGTGATATGTTGATGTATGTACACTGTCAAAAGCATTTAGTGAACCCTGAGATTTATGTATTGAATATATTAAAGGAGTAGCTCACTTTAAAAAAAAAAAAAAAAAAAAACATTTGCTGATAATTTACTCACCCACTTGCTATCCAAGATGTCTATGTCTTTCTTTCTTCAGTCGAAAAGAAATTAAGGTTTTTGATGAAAACATTCCAGGATTTTCTTCATATAATGGACTTCAATGGGAACCAAACCCGGTTCAAGGTCCAAAATAGTTTCAATGCAGCTTCAAAGGGCTTTAAACGACACCAGACGATGAATAGGGTCACAAATGCTCATCACAGAACAGAGCAAGGTGAGCATTTGAGCTTATAAAACTTAAATTTTTTTATTTATTTTTGAAATGACGGATCATTTTGCTAGATAAGACCTTCATTCATCTTCTGGTGTCGTTTAAAGCCCTTTGAAGCTGCACTGAAACTCTCATTTGGACCTTGAACCGTTTGGTTCCCATTGAAGTCCATTATATGGAGAAAATCCTGGAATGTTTTCATCAAAAACCTTAATTTCTTTTCAGCTGAAGAAAGAAAGACATTGGGGTGAGTAAATTATCAGCATTTTTTTAAAGGTAACCACCCCTTTAACATACTATATAACACATCTCCAAACTGCTACAATAATTGATAAATGAAAAGTATATAAAATGTATATATTTTTGAGTAAAGTAAAAAAAAAAAAAGGCGAAATCTCGTGTGTTTGTGAGAGAAAGAGAGAATGTAAATATAACTACATGGTAAATGGTCGGAGTATTTTTCTCTGGTCGTCTCACACTTTTAAATATATTTGCTTTCTATTTCATTAAAGTCCTCTATTTTGAAAAATGTCAACCGGAAGTGGTTGTGGATATTTGTTTTGCAGTGTTTTTAACGTCAAGCTTCCTGGAGCACCGGTTGCGGCTGAGTCAGTTGCTCTGAGCAAAAACGAAAGATGATCGTGGTTTTTAATGATCGTTAATAATTTATTCCACCAGACATGAATGTGATTATGACGAGTAACGTTAGTGAAATAGTTTACTCGAGGAGTCATGTATCGGGGAGATCATTAGCTTTTTCCATAAATAACGTACGTTAGACTACCTTTCTGTCTGGTAAATTAATATGGTTAATACAGTTCTAGGATTTTAACCAATTAATGCTATTTATTAAAGTCATCCATTGTTATTAAACTATCTGCGGCAGAAGACGTGCGTGACGGTGTTAAACTCCACGAGCCGTACAGATATGGGATAACACCAGTAATCTGATTAAACGTGTTGGACGTCACTGTTACACGAAGTACGAACCTTAATTAGTTAAATGCGTACTGATATATTTGCTGTTTGATGGGTGTCATTAAGTCACTTTCTCAATTTAAATTCATTAGTTTTGCATGTTGTCATGGATCCGAGCAGTCAACAGAGTGGGGATATGGAGGAAGTGAAGATATTTGATCCATCCATTCTTTCACAATGTCTTGACCAGATAGGTAATGTTTTGGATGATGCCGTTTTATTACTACTTTAAACTTGTTATAGTGTGTAACATGCTGATGCAGACTTGACCCTACCCTACTCTCCAGATGTTGCTTATTCAGACAGTGATGCCCCATCAGAAAACCACTGTGTGAATGAAGATCACAGGATGCCTTCAGACCCAGAGGGGTTCTTGGACTCAGCAGACCCTACATCAGAGGAGAGCAACCAGCCACAAGAGCCTTCAACAGATATGCAGAAGCTCCACATCGATGATGACAGGTCTCTGTGTGCCGGTGGTTCGGAGACTGATTCTGGGAAAGCATCCGAGGACTCAGCATTAGTTGACAATGGCCATGATGACTCGAGCGAGTTTGTTGTAACCGTGTTAGCCCGGGGGAAGATGGAAGAGCAGGGAATGGGAATGAAAGGAGCCTCATCCCCTCTAAGCGAGACCGGCACACCTCTGGGACCTCCTTCGCACAGGAACGAGGATGTGACAGCGGAAAGCTGGAGACAGCACAGGAAGCATGTGTTTGTGTTGAGCGAGGCTGGGAAGCCCATTTATTCCCGATATGGAAGTGAGGAGGCTCTGTCCTCCACTATGGGAGTGATGATGGCGCTGGTGTCCTTCGTGCAAAGTGGAGACAACATCATTCGTTCAGTCTACTCCGGTAAGTTCTTTGTGACATTGAACTGATGGAAAAGGGCATGCTTTTTAGCTAATTTACTCGTAATCTTTGTCTTCTGGGAAAACAGACCGGAAATATTGATGACTCATCTTGCACTCAGGGGCGTATGCAAATCTTTGTCCAATCAGGTGCTCTCTATAATGATCTATCTTTTGACACTGACTAGGAAATCGTGGATCTTTAAGTGTTCCATTTAATTTCACTGATTTTAATTGTTCATGTAGTTGAATATTGTTAGGTTTATAACCTGAACTGTTTTTTTAGTGAGTATAAAAGTGCAAAGTTTGTCAGACAAGACCAGACAATCTTTTATTGAAAATCCTTTGTTAAATTTTATGCAAAAAAGTTTTTTTTTTATTTTTCAAAAAAAAAAAAAAAAAGAGTGACAAATGCATACAATCAGTGTATTTGGCTTTTTATATTCTTTATTTTATATAAAAACATACATTTAACATACATTTAAAAAATACAGTGAAAACCGTAATATTTACAATATTATTACAATTTTAATCATCTGTTTCCTATTAAAATGTAATTCATTCCCTTTGGCTAAGGTGCATTTTCAGCATCATTACTCCAGTCTAAAGTGTCTCATGATCCTTCAGAAATCATTTTAACATGCTGATTTAGTGCTCAAGAAACATTTCTTCTTCATTACCAATGTTAAAAAGAGTTTTGCTCCTTAATATTTTTGTGAAAACAATACATCATACTGACCCCACACATTTGAATGGTAGTGTATTTTATTCACATTTGTGAAAACGTAGCTGATGTCTATTAGACCAAAGAACAATGAATCATCTACCAACAGCTCAAATGACTTCATCTGGTTTCCTCTCTCCTGATAGACGAGCACACGGTTGTGTTCATGCAGCGGGGTCCTCTGGTGCTGGTGTCGGTCTCCAGCAGCCGTCAGTCAGAGCAGCAGCTCCGGAACGAGCTTCTCTACGTCTACAACCAGATCGTCAGCATGCTCACGCAGGCCAGCATCACCCGCATCTTCGAGCACAAGAAGAACTACGACCTGCGTCGTCTGCTGGCCGGCTCGGAGAAGATTCTCGACGGCCTCCTTAACCTCGTGGACTCAGACCCCAGCCTCTTACTCTGCGCCGTGCACTGTCTCCCCTTGGCCTCGTCTCTCAGGGACTCCCTCAGTCAGATTCTCCAGAAGGCCATCACGCCAAACCTGGTCTTCTCCATCCTCATCGCCAAGAACCAGCTGCTCACCATAGTGCAGGAAAAGATGGTCATCGACGATGCCCGACTGGAACCCGCCGACCTCCACCTTCTGCTGAACCTCATCGGGGCGTCGTCCGCCTTCCAGGCCGGGGAGATCTGGACGCCCATCTGCCTGCCCAGTTTTAACCCTGACTGTTACTTTTATGCATACATCTCCTATCTGGACCCTCCTGAATGTACTGTTTGTCTGGTTCTTCTCTCCACCGATAAAGAGGCGTTTTATTCCGTAGCCGAGTGTAAGAGGAAGATCGAGGAGGCTATGCAAGCGCAGAATGCGCTAAACGCCATATCGAAAGCTCACTCGTACAGCGTTAGTCAGGTGGGAGTGTCTGACCTCAGGCATTTCATGTACAAGCCCTTCGACGTGCCAGACAACCATCGGCAGCTGACGCAGTTCACCAGGTGAGTCGTTTGCGTTGAGGATTGAGAGTCTCATGGAACCTTTTGAGAACTTGTCCATCTCATATTTCATCGCAAAAAAAAAAAAAGAAATCATATTTTTACTTTAAATGGTACGAAAACAAGGCTTCATTTTCTTAAAGGGATAGTTCACCCAAAAATTTAAATTCTGTCATCATTTACTCGCCCTCAATTTGTTTCAAACCTGTATGAATTTCTTTCGTCTGCTGAACACAAAAGAGGATATTTTGAAGAATGTCGGTAACCCAAACACTTGATGGATCCCATTGACTTCCATAGCATTATTTTCCCACACTATGGAAGTCAGTAGGGTCCATTAAACATTTGGGTTGCATACAATGGGGTTACATTACATTTTTTGGGTGAACTATCCCTTTAAGATCTGCATTTAGATCTTGTATCTAAAGGCAAGGCAAGTTTATAGATCATAGTTCACACACTATGGCAATCCTGAGTATCAGTATGCTGATTTAGTTATTGCTTTGACAAGACTATTGAAACTAATGTCTGACTCCAGAATCACACCGAGATTTCTGACTTGATTTTTAGTTTTTAGACCCCTAGCGTCAAGGTATGCATTCACCTTGAGAACTTCATCTTTGTTTCCAAACGCAATGACCTCGGTTTTGTCTTTGTTTAACTGAAGAAAGTTTTGTTGAAAAACTGTTGACTTCATCAATGCATTGGCACATGGAGTCAATGGGGCTGTAGTCGTTAGGCGATAGGGCTCAGTAGAGCTGTGTGTCGTGTGCATAGCTGTGGTGAGCGATTTGGGCTCACAATGGTAACCTCTCCCTGAAAAAATTGATGTTTTGCCTGTATCAGTATTTAACCAGATATTGTTAATTGTCTTTATGAGCGCTGTCATGTGGTCGAAAACCAGATTGGAATTTGTCAAAGTATCCATTTGAAGTTAGGAAGTTGTTCAGCGGATTCAAGACAACCTTTTCAGTGATCTTGCCTATGAAAGGGAGATTTGAGATCGGTCTATAGTTGCAAAAAACGTTTTTTCTGCATTTTTTTTCTGCTCTTCTGCATTGTCTTTTCATATTTTGCATAGCTGTTGAGTTTCTTCAAGGTGATTTTGTCTACCACATTTGTTTCTCTAATTCTTATTAACATGTTGCAAAAAAGTCTCATTATTATTATGTTGAATAATAATAATAATATAAAGAGAATAATATATATCTATCTATATATATATATATATATATATAAATACACAACACTGAAAGACAGTGCATTATTGTATGTTACTTAAAATGTCTTAATTTTCTTTATGTAAGATAAAATAGCTTTTATTTTCTCCTTTAGATATTTAGATAAAATGTGACCTGGACATTTTATTTTATTTATTTTATAATATGATTAATATGATTAACTCATATTTTACTGCTTGTTATGACCACCTTGAGATTCATCTGATGTGCAATGATGCAGTATGGTTATTGTTAGCTAGACCTAAAACTATTAAAATTGTTTACTAATTAAAATAAAGATAAATTAAAGATAAATATTAAACAAAAATCAATAATAAATCAATAAATGTAAACGAAAATAAAAAATGCTGCCTTGGTAACTACCTGAAATTAAATAAGATGAAGTTGAAGTACTAAAATTACTTAAACTAAAACTGAAATAAAAGTAAATTAAAGCTAACTAGAAAAAAAGTTAAATAAATAAATATGAAAAAAAAAACATAAAATGACAAAAAAAAAATTAAACTGAAAATACAAAAATAAAAGATCTTCAATATATGAACAAGTGCTATATTATTTAAACATTACATAAATAACTACTTGTTTTCAATTGGCAACTTTTTAAAATTGATTTAGTCGAACACTGCAAACGAGAAAAGGCCTTTTCCTAATGCTGACATCAGTTTTGTCCTCAGCATCTCCATAAATAACTTCTTTTAAATAACCATCTTTTTAACAGTATCTCTGAGCTTAATATTTTCACTGTTAACCTCACATTCATCTCACTAAGGACAGAAATCGGAAGCATGCTTTCTTTATTTATCCTATTGTTTGATGCCAAATGCATGGCCTTTTATTGAGAGCACTCTGTTTGTCATGAGATGTTCTTTACAATATAGGACCACTAATATAATATCTGAAAATGTTGATGAATGACATTTCTCATGAGATCTAAAGCACAAAGACACCATTGTTTTTCTCTGTCTCGTGGCTTCTCTGCGCAGCCCAGAGATGGAGGCCCCTTATGGCAGTGAGGAGGAGCAGATGAGACTCCTGGACCTGTACAGAGACATGCACAGCCGGATCCACAGCACCTCACGCCCGCTCAAGCTCATCTACCACGTGGCCGAACGCGAGACTCTGCTGTCCTGGGTATGTGAACAGTAACTGCTGTCACACGCATCTGTTCTCAGTACTCTGAGAGCAAAACATGTTGATGTTGTGCTTTCCATCGTGCCTGGTGCTTTCACACGCTCTCCGGCAAGACCTTGAAAGATCGGGTTACCTTTAAGGCCTCCGAGCGGCAGTCAAAATTTGCAAATGCAGATTATGCAAATTAGGATCCTGACCTTGCTCCAAATGGGAGTCGCTTTGTGATTGATTATTTAGCTGCGTCCTTGAAAATATGCTCAGGTTAATGATGAGTTGCCCAAAGCAAGTGAATTCAATTTCAATCTCATTTCAGGTCACAAGTAAATTTGAGTTGTACACGTGCTTCAGCCCCCTTGTCACGAAAACCTGCGCCATCAACGCCATCACGAAACTGCTGCGCTGGATCAAGAAGGAGGAAGACCGTCTGTTTATCCGATACCCTCCGAAATACTCCACAACCCCCAACCCCAGTAAGAGCTCTAAAGGAGGTAAGGGTTGTGATTTCTTGGTCTTTTAAAAGATTGCCTCCATCTACTGACCATTTATATTGATTTGGTTTCAGATGGACACTGATCACACCGACCCACGGCGATCCAATCGCTAAAATTGCAGGACATGCATCTCTGCATTCTTAACTGTTTAGTAATACAATGGAGATGATTCAACCAATTGATCATAAATGCTCCACCGTGGGTAAATAAGTTATGTAAAGCTGCTGTTTGTTTGTTTGTCCATTTGGCTCCCTGGACTGGATCTGGACTGATTTTATACATTTAAGTAAAAATAAATAAATAGGAAATTATAAACACCAGAAACAACTTTACTCAGCAAAAGGTCCAACAAAATGTGGATTTTTTTTGTTTCTTTAGAACTGTTGGCAATGGCTGATTATTGAAGCTGTAACTGGATTCTTTTACTTTACAGTCATTTTTTTTGTCATGTAATTTGATATAGATTAGAAACTGTTAATGCGATAAACTGAGATGATCAAATTTTGTCCCAATGTCTGAATCAGATTAATTTAGCTCTAAATTAACATTGCTGCTCGAGCTGTGCATTATCAATGCACCTTTTCTGGTTGTTCATTGGTGTATTCTTTTAGATGCTCACTTTGACTGTCTTATATGGTTTTGCATTTGAAACCAAACCGACCAAACCTTGCTCTATTTTAATTAAAGACTATAACATGAGCTGAAACATATCAGAAGATCTTAAAATTGTGTTTACTATGGGTTTAATGTTATTTCATTTCTGTTTTCAGTTAGGTTACTGCACAGCATGTGTAGTTTAATGTTTTGTGTGAGTTTTTGTTTCCTGTTGGATTTGCCAGTCATAATTTGTGACATTTACTTTTCTGGCATGTGCACTATGATGTCATCAAATCATAAGATCAAGATCACCATAAAATGTAGGTTAAAACCACTGAACATAATAGGAAAATGAATGATAAAATACAATTTTATCAAGTTTGCTTTTCTGGAAAAAAACATTTGTATTCAAGAGGAATAATATATTGGTGCTGTAATAAATCTAAGGTTGCTCAAGTACATCTTGTATTTTGAAATCTTATTTACTGACACGATTGCTAAATTTAGAAAGGGTAATCAAGATCAACTTGTAAACATGAAAGATGCAGAAACACATCAGGGGCTCGTACTTCGTACGTTGTTTATAACATCAGAGATCAAATGAGACATCTAAGATGATATCATCGTGCTAATCATGATCCGGATAATTGGGTTCTTCGAACACTCCTGCCGGTTATGATTAGTATAGCTGGATTGAGTTATCTGAGATAACTGCGCATTCTCGCGTTGGTTTATAAGGGGATATGTGAAGAGTTCAGATGCAAAAGCCTCTAAATGCCATTTGAAATTTTCTTCTTTAATGATGATTTTTATCAAACTTGTATATTTAAGTTCAGTAATTTCACTTAAATAACAATTAATAGGTAATTATCATTGCCATTTAAGTGAAATCACTGAACTTAAATATACAAGCTTGATAAAAATTATCATTCTAGAAGAAAATTTCAAATGGCACTTAAAGGCTTTTGCATCTGAACTCTTCATGTATTGATAGCAGAAACAATGATCAGCAACTCTGCTATTGGCTGTTCAGTATGGCCAAAGAACATGCCCATTTTTTCTCCCAAGCAGAGCAAGAGGTTTTAATGGAGAAAGAGCAAAAGCCAGGAGAGAGTGCTGGCAAAAGCAGAAGACAAATTAAATGCGTTTGTGGTGGCCAGGTTAGAAGTTTGGAATGGAATGGATGAAAAAAAATCGAAATTTTGAGTTTCTCTGATCTTCTTGAAACTCTGGATTCTGATAGAGGGCCATTAGACTTAGACCTGAGTGCAAAAATGGAGGCTCAAGACCCTTCCAGGGCTGAGATATTTATAATTCTACCAGAAAGACTTGGGAGATAAGTTGTACCCCGTCGTGTTTTTTTTTTGGGTCGAAATTTTGAGGTTCTCTGATCTTTTTGAAACTCTGGATTCTGATAGAGGGCCATGAGACTTAGACCTGAGTGCAAAAATGGAGGCTCTAGACCCTTCCAGAGCTGAGATACTGAGATATTTATAATGGCATAAACGCCCCGAAAAAAAAAAAAAAAACGACAGTGTTACCCCTTTCGTTTTTTTCATTTTCTGGCGAAAAATTAAGTTTCTCCAATCTTCTCAAAACTCTGGATTATGATAGAGGGCTGTGAGACTTTGACCTGAGTGCAAAAACGGAGGATCTAGACCCTTCCAGAGCTGAGATATCAAAATTCAAAATTTCGACCCGAAAAAAAAAAACGACAGTGTTACCCCTTTCGGTTTTTTTTTTCGGGTGATAAATAAAGTTTCTCCAATCTTCTCAAAACTCTGGATTATGATGTAGGGCTGTGAGACTTTGACTTGAGTGCAAAAATTGAGGCTCTAGACTCTTCCAGAGCTGAGATATCGAAATTTAAAATTTCGGCCCGAAAAAAAAACGACAGTGTTACCCCTTTCGTTTTTTTCCGTTTTCAGGCGAAAAATAAAGTTTCTCCAATCTTCTCAAAACTCTGGATTATGATAGAGGGCTGTGAGACTTTGACCTGAGTGAAAAAATGGAGGATCTAGACCCTTCCAGAGCTGAGATATCAAAGTTCAAAATTTTGACCCGAAAAAAAAACGACAGTGTTACCCCTTTAGTTTTTTTTTCATTTTCGGGCGAAAAATTAAGTTTCTCCAATCTTCTCAAAACTCTGGATTCTGATAGAGGGCCACGAGACTTTGACCTGAGTGCAAAAATGGAGGCTCTAGACCCTTCCAGAGCTGAGATATCGAAATTCAAAATTTCGACCCGAAAAAAAAACCGACAGTGTTACCCCTTTCGTTTTTTTTCATTTTCGGGCGAAAAATTAAGTTTCTCCAATCTTCTCAAAACTCTGGATTATGATAGAGGGCTGTGAGACTTTGACCTGAGGGCAAAAATGGAGGCTCTAGACCCTTCCAGAGCTGAGATATCAAAACTCAAAATTTCGACACGAAAAAAAACCGACAGTATTACCCCTTTCGTTTTTTTTTTCATTCATGGGCAAAAAATTAAGTTTCTCCAATCTTCTCAAAACTCTGGATTATGATAGAGGGCTGTGAGACTTTGACCTGAGTGCAAAAATGGAGGCTCTAGACCCTTCCAGAGCTGAGATATCAAAACTCAAAATTTCAACCCGAAAAAAAAACGAAAGGGATACCACTGTCGTTTTTTTTTTTCGTTTTCGGGCGAAAAATTAAGTTTCTCCAATCTTCTCAAAACTCTGGATTATGATAGAGGGCCGTGAGACTTTGACCTGAGTGCAAAAATGGAGGATCTAGACCCTTCCAGAGCTGAGATATCAAAATTTCGACCCGAAAAAAAAACCGACAGTGTTACCCCTTTCGTTTTTTTTCGTTTTCGGGCGAAAAATAAAGTTTCTCCAATCTTCTCAAAACTCTGGATTATTATAGAGGGCTGTGAGACTTTGACTTGAGTGCAAAAATGGAGGCTCTAGACCCTTCCAGAGCTGAGATATCGAAATTTAAAATTTCGACCCCAAAAAAAAAACGACAGTGTTACCCCTTTCGTTTTTTTTCATTTTCGGGCGAAAAATTAAGTTTCTCCAATCTTCTCAAAACTCGGGATTATGATAGAGGGCCACGAGACTTTGACCTGAGTGCAAAAATGGAGGCTCTAGACCCTTCCAGAGCTGAGATATCAAAATTCAAAATTTCGACCCGAAAAAAAAAAACGACAGTGTTACCCCTTTCGTTTTTTTTCATTTTCGGGCGAAAAATTAAGTTTCTCCAATCTTCTCAAAACTCTGGATTATGATAGAGGGCTGTGAGACTTTGACTTGAGTGCAAAAATGGAGGCTCTAGACCCTTCCAGAGCTGATATATCAAAATTCAAAATTTCGACCCGAAAAAAAACGACAGTGTTACCCCTTTCGTTTTTTTTCATTTTCTGGCGAAAAATTAAGTTTCTCCAATCTTCTCAAAACTCTATATCATGATAGAGGGCTGTGAGACTTTGACCTGAGTGCAAAAATGGAGGCTCTAGACCCTTCTAGAGCTGAGATATCGAAATTAAAAATTTCGACCCGAAAAAAAAAACGACAGTGTTACCCCTTTCGTTATTTTTCATTTTCTGGCGAAAAATTAAGTTTCTCCAATCTTCTCAAAACTCTGGATTATGATAGAGGGCTGTGAGACTTTGACTTGAGTGCAAAAATGGAGGCTCTAGAACCTTCCAGAGCTGATATATCAAAATTTAAAATTTCGACTGGAAAAAAAAACTACAGTGTTACCCCTTTCGTTTTTTTTCATTTTCGGGCGAAAAATTAAGTTTCTCCAATCTTCTCAAAACTCTGGATTCTGATAGAGGGCCACGAGACTTTGACCTGAGTGCAAAAATGGAGGCTCTAGACCCTTCCAGAGCTGAGATATCAAAACTCAAAATTTCGACCCGAAAAAAAAACGACAGTGTTACCCCTTTCGTTTTTTTTTTCATTTACGGGCGAAAAATTAAGTTTCTCCAATCTTCTCAAAACTCTGGATTATGATAGAGGGCTGTGAGACTTTGACTTGAGTGCAAAAATGGAGGCTCTAGACTCTTCCAGAGCTGAGATATCGAAATTTAAAATTTCGAGAGTTTTGAGAAGATTGGAGAAACGTTATTTTTCGCCCGAAAACAAAAAAAAACGAAAGGGGTAACACTGTCGGGTTTTTTTTCGGGTCGAAATTTTTAATTTTGATATCTCAGCTCTGGAAGGGTCTAGAGCCTCCATTTTTGCACTCAAGTCAAAGTCTCACAGCCCTCTATCATAATCCAGAGTTTTGAGAAGATTGGAGAAACTTTATTTTTCGCCCGAAAACGAAAAAAAACGAAAGGGGTAACACTGTCGTTTTTTTTTCGGGTCGAAATTTTGAATTTTGATATCTCAGCTCTGGAAGGGTCTAGAGCCTCCATTTTTGCACTCAGGTCAAAGTCTCACAGCCCTCTATCATGATCCAGAGTTTTGAGAAGATTGGAGAAACTTAATTTTTCGCCAGAAAATGAAAAAAAACGAAAGGGGTAACACTGTCGTTTTTTTTTTCGGGTCGAAATTTTGAATTTTGATATCTCAGCTCTGGAAGGGTCTAGAGCCTCCATTTTTGCACTCAGGTCAAAGTCTCACGGCCCTCTATCATAATCCAGAGTTTTGAGAAGATTGGAGAAACTTAATTTTTCGCCCGAAAATGAAAAAAACGAAAGGGGTAACACTGTCGTTTTTTTTTCGGGTCGAAATTTTGAATTTTGATATCTCAGCTCTGGAAGGGTCTAGAGCCTCCATTTTTGCACTCAGGTCAAAGTCTCGTGGCCCTCTATCATAATCCAGAGTTTTGAGAAGATTGGAGAAACTTAATTTTTCGCCCGAAAATGAAAAAAAACGAAAGGGTAACACTGTCGTTTTTTTTTGGGGTCGAAATTTTGAATTTCGATATCTCAGCTCTGGAAGGGTCTAGAGCCTCCATTTTTGCACTCAAGTCAAAGTCTCACAGCCCTCTATAATAATCCAGAGTTTTGAGAAGATTGGAGAAACTTTATTTTTCGCCCGAAAACGAAAAAAAACGAAAGGGGTAACACTGTCGTTTTTTTTTTCGGGTCGAAATTTTGATATCTCAGCTCTGGAAGGGTCTAGATCCTCCATTTTTGCACTCAGGTCAAAATCTCGCGCCCCTCTATCAGAATCCAGAGTTTTAAGAAGATTGGAGAACCTTCATTTTTCGCCCAAAAATGAAAAAAAACGAAAGGGGTAACACTGTCGTTTTTTTTCGGGTCAAAATTTTGAATTTCGATATCTCAGCTCTGGAAGGGTCTAGAGCCTCCATTTTTGCACTCAGGTCAAAGTCTCGCGCCCCTCTATCAGAATCCAGAGTTTTGAGAAGATTGGAGAAACTTCATTTTTCGCCCAAAAATGAAAAAAAAACAAAAGGGGTAACACTGTCGTTTTTTTTTCGGGTCAAAATTTTGAATTTCGATATCTCAGCTCTGGAAGGGTCTAGAGCCTCCATTTTTGCACTCAGGTCAAAGTCTCGTGGCCCTCTATCAGAATCCAGAGTTTTGAGAAGATTGGAGAAACTTCATTTTTCGCCCAAAAATGAAAAAAAACAAAAGGGTAACACTGTCGTTTTTTTTTTCGGGTCAAAATTTTGAATTTCGATATCTCAGCTCTGGAAGGGTCTAGAGCCTCCATTTTTGCACTCAGGTCAAAGTCTCGCGCCCCTCTATCAGAATCCAGAGTTTTGAGAAGATTGGAGAAACTGATATTTTTCGCCCAAAAATGAAAAAAACAAAAGGGGTAACACTGTCGTTTTTTTTTTCGGGTCGAAATTTTGAATTTCGATATCTCAGCTCTGGAAGGGTCTAGAGCCTCCATTTTTGCACTCAGGTCAAAGTCTCGCGCCCTCTATCAGAATCCAGAGTTTTGAGAAGATTGGAGAAACTTCTTTTTCGCCCGAAAATGAAAAAAAAACGAAAGGGGTAACACTGTCGTTTTTTTTTCGGGTCGAAATTTTGAATTTCGATATCTCAGCTCTGGAAGGGTCTAGAGCCTCCATTTTTGCACTCAGGTCAAAGTCTCGCGCCCTCTATCAGAATCCAGAGTTTTGAGAAGATTGGAGAAACTTAATTTTTCGCCCAAAAATGAAAAAAAAAACAAAAGGGTAACACTGTCGTTTTTTTTTTCGGGTCGAAATTTTGAATTTCGATATCTCAGCTCTGGAAGGGTCTAGAGCCTCCATTTTTGCACTCAGGTCAAAGTCTCGCGCCCCTCTATCAGAATCCAGAGTTTTGAGAAGATTGGAGAAACTTCATTTTTCGCCCAAAAATGAAAAAAAACAAAAGGGGTAACACTGTCGTTTTTTTTTCGGGTCGAAATTTTGAATTTCGATATCTCAGCTCTGGAAGGGTCTAGAGCCTCCATTTTTGCACTCAGGTCAAAGTCTCGCGCCCCTCTATCAGAATCCAGAGTTTTGAGAAGATTGGAGAAACTTCATTTTTCGCCCAAAAATGAAAAAAAACGAAAGGGGTAACACTGTCGTTTTTTTTCGGGTCGAAATTTTGAATTTCGATATCTCAGCTCTGGAAGGGTCTAGAGCCTCCATTTTTGCACTCAGGTCAAAGTCTCGCGCCCCTCTATCAGAATCCAGAGTTTTGAGAAGATTGGGAGAAAATTCATTTTTCGCCCAAAAATGAAAAAAAAACGAAAGGGGTAACACTGTCGTTTTTTTTTTCGGGTCGAAATTTTGAATTTCGATATCTCAGCTCTGGAAGGGTCTAGAGCCTCCATTTTTGCACTCAGGTCAAAGTCTCGTGGCCCTCTATCATAATCCAGAGTTTTGAGAAGATTGGAGAAACTTAATTTTTCGCCCAAAAATGAAAAAAAAAAACGAAGGGGTAACACTGTCGTTTTTTTTTTCGGGTCGAAATTTTGAATTTCGATATCTCAGCTCTGGAAGGGTCTAGAGCCTCCATTTTTGCACTCAGGTCAAAGTCTCGCGCCCCTCTATCAGAATCCAGAGTTTTGAGAAGATTGGAGAAACTTAATTTTTCGCCCAAAAATGAAAAAAAACAAAAGGGTAACACTGTCGTTTTTTTTTCGGGTCGAAATTTTGAATTTCGATATCTCAGCTCTGGAAGGGTCTAGAGCCTCCATTTTTGCACTCAGGTCAAAATCTCTCGCCCTCTATCAGAATCCAGAGTTTTGAGAAGATTGGAGAAACTTCATTTTTCGCCCGAAAATGAAAAAAACGAAAGGGGTAACACTGTCGTTTTTTTTTCGGGTCGAAATTTTGAATTTCGATATCTCAGCTCTGGAAGGGTCTAGAGCCTCCATTTTTGCACTCAGGTCAAAGTCTCGCGCCCCTCTATCAGAATCCAGAGTTTTGAGAAGATTGGAGAAACTTCATTTTTCGCCCGAAAATGAAAAAAAACGAAAGGGGTAACACTGTCGTTTTTTTTTCGGGTCGAAATTTTGAATTTCGATATCTCAGCTCTGGAAGGGTCTAGAGCCTCCATTTTTGCACTCAGGTCAAAGTCTCGTGCCCTCTATCAGAATCCAGAGTTTTGAGAAGATTGGAGAAACTTAATTTTTCGCCCAAAAATGAAAAAACAAAAAGGGGTAACACTGTCGTTTTTTTTTTCGGGTCGAAAATTTGAATTTCGATATCTCAGCTCTGGAAGGGTCTAGAGCCTCCATTTTTGCACTCAGGTCAAAGTCTCGTGGCCCTCTATCATAATCCAGAGTTTTGAGAAGATTGGAGAAACTTCATTTTTTCCCCCAAAAAAAAAAAAACGAAAAGGTAACACTGTCGTTTTTTTTTCGGGTCGAAATTTTGAATTTCGATATCTCAGCTCTGGAAGGGTCTAGAGCCTCCATTTTTGCACTCAGGTCAAAGTCTCGCGCCCCTCTATCAGAATCCAGAGTTTTGAGAAGATTGGAGAAACTTCATTTTTCGCCCAAAAATGAAAAAAAACAAGAAGGTAACACTGTCGTTTTTTTTTCGGGTCGAAATTTTGAATTTCGATATCTCAGCTCTGGAAGGGTCTAGAGCCTCCATTTTTGCACTCAGGTCAAAGTCTCGCGCCCCTCTATCAGAATCCAGAGTTTTGAGAAGATTGGAGAAACTTAATTTTTCGCCCGAAAATGAAAAAAAACGAAAGGGGTAACACTGTCGTTTTTTTTTTCGGTCGAAATTTTGAATTTCGATATCTCAGCTCTGGAAGGGTCTAGAGCCTCCATTTTTGCACTCAGGTCAAAGTCTCGCGCCCTCTATCAGAATCCAGAGTTTGAGAAGATTGGAGAAACTTAATTTTTCGCCCGAAAATGAAAAAAAACGAAAGGGGTAACACTGTCGTTTTTTTTTCGGGTCGAAATTTTGAATTTCGATATCTCAGCTCTGGAAGGGTCTAGAGCCTCCATTTTTGCACTCAGGTCAAAGTCTCGTGGCCCTCTATCAGAATCCAGAGTTTTGAGAAGATTGGAGAAACTTAATTTTTCGCCCAAAAATGAAAAAAACAAAAAGGGTAACACTGTCGTTTTTTTTTTCGGGTCGAAATTTTGAATTTCGATATCTCAGCTCTGGAAGGGTCTAGAGCCTCCATTTTTGCACTCAGGTCAAAGTCTCGTGGCCCTCTATCATAATCCAGAGTTTTGAGAAGATTGGAGAAACTTAATTTTTCGCCCAAAAATGAAAAAAAACGAAAGGGGTAACACTGTCGTTTTTTTTTCGGGTCGAAATTTTGAATTTCGATATCTCAGCTCTGGAAGGGTCTAGAGCCTCCATTTTTGCACTCAGGTCAAAGTCTCGCGCCCTCTATCAGAATCCAGAGTTTTGAGAAGATTGGAGAAACTTAATTTTTCGCCCAAAAATGAAAAAAAAAACGAAAGGGGTAACACTGTCGTTTTTTTTTCGGGTCGAAAATTTGAATTTCGATATCTCAGCTCTGGAAGGGTCTAGAGCCTCCATTTTTGCACTCAGGTCAAAGTCTCGCGCCCTCTATCAGAATCCAGAGTTTTGAGAAGATTGGAGAAACTTCATTTTTCGCCCAAAAATGAAAAAAAAAACGAAAGGGTAACACTGTCGTTTTTTTTTTCGGGTCGAAATTTTGAATTTCGATATCTCAGCTCTGGAAGGGTCTAGAGCCTCCATTTTTGCACTCAGGTCAAAGTCTCGCGCCCTCTATCAGAATCCAGAGTTTTGAGAAGATTGGAGAAAACTTAATTTTTCGCCCAAAAATGAAAAAAAACGAAAGGGGTAACACTGTCGTTTTTTTTTTCGGGTCGAAATTTTGAATTTCGATATCTCAGCTCTGGAAGGGTCTAGAGCCTCCATTTTTGCACTCAGGTCAAAGTTTCGTTGCCCTCTATCATAATCCAGAGTTTTGAGAAGATTGGAGAAACTTAATTTTTCGCCCAAAAATGAAAAAAAAACGAAAGGGGTAACACTGTCGTTTTTTTTTCGGGTCGAAATTTTGAATTTCGATATCTCAGCTCTGGAAGGGTCTAGAGCCTCCATTTTTGCACTCAGGTCAAAGTCTCACGCCCTCTATCAGAATCCAGAGTTTTGAGAAGATTGGAGAAACTTAATTTTTCGCCCAAAAATGAAAAAAACGAAAGGGGTAACACTGTCGTTTTTTTTCGGGTCGAAATTTTGAATTTCGATATCTCAGCTCTGGAAGGGTCTAGAGCCTCCATTTTTGCACTCAGGTCAAAGTCTCGCGCCCCTCTATCAGAATCCAGAGTTTTGAGAAGATTGGAGAAACTTAATTTTTCGCCCGAAAATGAAAAAAACGAAAGGGGTAACACTGTCGTTTTTTTTTTCTGGTCAAATTTTGAATTTCGATATCTCAGCTCTGGAAGGGTCTAGAGCCTCCATTTTTGCACTCAGGTCAAAGTCTCGCGCCCCTCTATCAGAATCCAGAGTTTTGAGAAGATTGGAGAAACTTAATTTTTCGCCCAAAAAAAAAAAAAAACGAAAGGGGTAACACTGTCGTTTTTTTTTCGGGTCGAAATTTTGAATTTCGATATCTCAGCTCTGGAAGGGTCTAGAGCCTCCATTTTTGCACTCAGGTCAAAGTCTCGCGCCCCTCTATCAGAATCCAGAGTTTTGAGAAGATTGGAGAAACTTAATTTTTCGCCCAAAAATGAAAAAAAAAGGGGTAACACTGTCGTTTTTTTTTCGGGTCGAAATTTTGAATTTCGATATCTCAGCTCTGGAAGGGTCTAGAGCCTCCATTTTTGCACTCAGGTCAAAGTCTCGCGCCCTCTATCAGAATCCAGAGTTTTGAGAAGATTGGAGAAACTTAATTTTTCGCCCAAAATGAAAAAAAACGAAAGGGTAACACTGTCGTTTTTTTTTCGGGTCGAAATTTTGAATTTCGATATCTCAGCTCTGGAAGGGTCTAGAGCCTCCATTTTTGCACTCAGGTCAAAGTCTCGTGGCCCTCTATCAGAATCCAGAGTTTTGAGAAGATTGGAGAAACTTAATTTTTCGCCAAAAATGAAAAAAAACAAAAGGGGTAACACTGTCGTTTTTTTTCGGGTCGAAATTTTGAATTTCGATATCTCAGCTCTGGAAGGGTCTAGAGCCTCCATTTTTGCACTCAGGTCAAAGTCTCGTGGCCCTCTATCAGAATCCAGAGTTTTGAGAAGATTGGAGAAACTTAATTTTTCGCCCAAAAATGAAAAACAAAAGGGTAACACTGTCGTTTTTTTTC